>JACGDI010005724.1:1158515-1200215 GCA_014898725.1 Jacaranda copaia | reverse complement strand
TTAATTTTCTAAAGATAGCTTTTATTGTAAAAAAATTTCAACATAAACCAGCAGAAGACAGCTTTTCTTCATGAAAATCTTATTGGCAATTTGCCAGCTAATGAAGTACTTACAAAAGTTGATGGTTCTTTATTATGTCCTTCTTTGAGTACTTAATGCCAATTTGACCCCCAATCTATTTGATTTAAATCTTGCAGCCATTTCGGGTTCGATTTAAATTTTTTATTATATTTTATGAAAATATGATAAGAGTATTAATTTTTTATAAAAATAATTAATTAATAATCAAATACATTTAACATAAATATAATATATTGAAATAGAAAATATAATCAAAAATGGAACAAAGAATCCAAAATGTTTCGCCCAACGATGTTGCTCACTTTTGGGGGGTTACTATTGCACCTAAAAGGTTTGAGATTAATAAATTAGCAATAAATATACGTTATTTTCAAATAAATTTAGGCACAACTTCATATTGGATTTGCAATAATGCTCTTGGTTTGAATTTCGTGTTTCTCTCTTTTATATAATATTAGAAACTATGCTAAAAGATGTATTAATATATTAATATATGCAATATAACTAAGAGAAATTACTAAATTTATAAACTTCTTATGATATTTTATAAAATTTTAAAAAATATAAAATATTATACAATGTGCAATAAATTTTTAAGAAACGGGAATATAAGCTTTTAAAATAAAATATGAATATTTTATAAGAATTTTTAAAAATTAAAAATAATTTAATCTTTTGAAATCTCAACAAGCTATTTTAATTCTCAACAGTGATTTTACTTTAATTCCAACTTAAAGTGTTTTCGTTTTAATAAAGGTGCGAGAAATTTCACCATAACACAATTTGTATTTCGGTTTTATTAGAAATTCTTATCGTGTTTGACCCCAAAATTGAATTAGACGGCGTAAAAAGTTTTTTTTTCGATTACTTTTTTTTAAATTAAGAATATCATCGGTGCAATAATAGAGTTTGGTGGATCCCTACCTATAAATTGAAATTAAAAATAAAATGATATACAATTATTAACATAAACCCTATGCTATGAAAGCTGTAAATTTCTTTCTTGATTACTTAGTGCACATAATATTGCTGGTCAATTTCATGGACTTAATTCATTCATCAACTATTTCTCCCCATTTATTTATTTATTTATTTTAATATTTTAGTATTATAAATACTTAGGGCTTGTTCTTTTGACTTTTCCTAAAAAAATTTCATTCTCTTAGAACAATTATAAAATAGGTGCACGTTCTCCAATCCTTCCCCAAAAAATAAAATTTCAATACCCAAAAAACCCTCACAATTTATTTATAAAACACCCAACAACCATATTTCAATCATTACAAATATATATAAATCATTCTCATCCCACAAACTCAACCAAAAAGCAACTGATTTGACATCTACAATAAAATTTGTTTCCTCCCAAAACACAAAAGAACAAACAACTTATTCTCAATTTATTTTTTATATTTTCCCAAAACAAAAAGAAACATGTGGCGTATTCTCCAAATTTTTTTCCCAAAAACCCCTTCTCCTAAAATATTTTCTACGAAACACCCAAAAGTCCAAAGAACATGCCCTGACATTGTTTTGGCATAAAAATCCCAACATGTCACTAAATCAATTTGACCTTTTATTTTCTTCTCCTTTCTTAGAAATGTAATTCAAGAAAAACTTCCAAATTTATGGGTGGGATTTGGGGTACATTCACACTGTTCCATATTATATAAGAAAGAAACACAACTTGGTATAATAAGTTATTTCAAACTTTGCTTTAGAATATTTGTCCCCCCACTTTTTTATTAATGAACCTGAAAGTCACATTTGAATGGAATGGCTCTCACCTACTTCACAAAGAATGAATCATTGAATCTTGAAAAAGTCTTGTATTAATGAATGCATTCAAACTCATTGTTCAAAAACTTCTCCAATATTCAAATTTTACTTTGGTGCTAAAAAATTAGGGTTTTTTCAAGCATTCAATCTTCAATTCCCAATTCCAACCTAATCCAACAAGCTGTAAAATTGGGCGAAGCCAGTTGTATTAACTTTAATCCAACTCATCTAATGAAAAAACAAAGAAAGTAACTATTAATCTAATGTCTTAAATTTAGAATTTCCACCTCACTATCTACATACTTTTTTGAGGAAATTGATGTAGTATATTTTTTATTGAGATAACATTACAAATGACAGAGAGTATCCCTTACAATTAATCTATATATTCAATTATCAAGTCAAGAAAATAAAAGTACAAACTAAACAAAACCACAATCAATAAGCACACATAAGTGCACACACGACGTCCATTCAGATCGAACATGAGAACTCCCACATAATAAGGGAGATTTGGTGCCACTGAGCTATAAGCCACTTAGCCACTGTCCATATACTGCATGCAATGTCAACGTGATCTCTATTTTAAGAAAATTGACTTGATTCGAGATGAGGATAGAATGTCATTTTTAAAGCAGTCAGATCAGATATTTTGAACTTTCAACAGTCAAATTGAAAGTTTCGAAATTCCAAATCAAAAAAATTTTAAAAATAACTTTCAATTGATTCTCAACCCTTTCATATGAATTATGAATGACACAAAAATGTATTGTAAAGCACAATTAATGCACTTTTTAAGGGTGTTTGATGAATTTTAAGTGATTTGTTGGGCTTGGTACAGTCACGTCAAGCATTAGACACAAATCGAATAAAGATTCATGAGCCTCTAAAGAGAACCCATTTGTCTTGTCTCCATGGGGACCCTCTCAAATCCATCACTAACATGCAAGAGAGAAATTGAAAGCTTTTGCCCCACTTGCAGCCTAGCAGCATGGAAGACTTTAATGGCATTGATTTCTCAATCCAACATATTTTGCCCCACCCCAATAATGTATGTTCTTTTTTCCTTATGTTTGATTCAAAAAGTTTGATGAAGAAAAGATACTAAAAATGCTAATATATATATATATATATATATATATATTTACTTATTCTGTTAGTAAGAAAAATACTAAAAAATAAAAGAAAATTTGAGAAGAAAAAGCTTAGTTAGCCTATATCTCTTTTTTTAGCACGTTCATCACTCCTATTCAGGGACGCATCCAGAAACAAAAAGGACGGGGGGAGGGGGGGAATTATAAAAAATACGAAAGTTCAAATAGAAGTTTTATAATTTATAAATTCAAAATATATGATTTTTATCGAAGTTAAGTATAACGATTTTTATATTATAAGTTAATCAATAATCAAATCCATAGACTTTTATTAATATTTTTTATAATTAAAATCGGATAAAAAGTCATTTTTCACTTTAGTTTTTTGCTTCTTTTTCACAATTTTTATAGTGGAGAAAGTTTTCTCACTTACAGTTATTAAAAGACAAAAAAAAAAATTCCAAAGTATTCACTTACCATTGTCTCTTTGTTTCAATATTGTTGAAGTCAAAAGATGGATTTAGTTGTTTTATAAGTTTTTTAAAAAAAATTTTAAACTAAACATTTATAATTTTTTTTCACACAAATAAAATAAAGCACCCTGATAGGTTTAACCTAATTGTTTTCATTTGATTACCTGATTGTGGATATGGATTTGAAATTTTATTTTGCATTTTAAAAGAATAAAATAAGTAAAGATTAAATTAATTCATTTTAATTTTTATTATTAATTAACAAAATCAATCAATTTAATTCAATATATCTAAATAATCAATTTTTATTTAAGAACTAATAAGAAAAGTTAAATCTTTCAAAAATTAATGAATGATAATAAAAAAATTAATTATTTTTAATTAATATTAAATAATCTATTTTTTAAAAATACAAACTATTTAAATTAATTATTATACATGTATATATATACATAAGATATACACAACAGCAGGGGGAGTGGCCCTGGTCCCCCTCCCCCCCCCAAATCCGTCCCGGTATCTATTCTTTTCATTTTATTCTTCTTTATGTATTTTAACAACTAAACAAACTTAAAATTTTATATTTTTTTAATTTCATTTTTTTATCCCTACTTTTCTCTTTCCTAATCAAAATCCTTCAATCACGCGTAGTATTTAGTACAAATAATGTGTCGCTTTGATTAAATTATCGACATCCTGAGCCTTTCAATCCAACTATAATTCCTCATGGAACTCAATTATTTATCATTAGATGACAAATTATTTGAAAAAAAAAAAATAGCAACACAAAAGAAAAGGAAAGCATAACTTAATTTTGCATCCACAAAGAGAAAAATCAAAAAAGATTATATATATAAAAAAAAACAGTTAGAAAAACAGTACTCTTTCATTTGTTCTTGAGTTCCATCAAATCCAAAGTACACACCTCATAGAGTTTTTCTCAACCTCTCCAGCAGTACATTATGCAGACAGAGACAGTAGCATTACATAACTAAAAGCACTAATGTAAATTCAATTAGTGGGATTGTAGTTGCCAGGTCAATCAAACACTTAGGATAATAAATATAATTAAATGAAAAATTAGGGCCCGTTTGGTTTTATATTCATTTCTAATTTTCATTTTTATTATTTCTAAAATTTGAAAAATTAATTAGTGAAAATGAATTGAAAATGAGTTTGCGTTTAGATGGATTCTTAGAAAAGTAATGACTATGTCGGTTTTAATAAATTGTAGGTGGAGAGAGAAGATATGTAGGTTATTGAGAGAAAATATATAGATTATTGAAAAATATATTTTGAAAATAAAAATAATATTAGGTGAAAATATGCGAAAAATGATGTGTTTCATTATTGAAATAGTAGAAAATGTGGAACTTTGAAAATGAAACCAAATGAAATTTGGATGTTGGGTGTTTTTATATTAAAAGTTGTGTATGTTTTGGATTTAAATTGATGATTTGATAGGTAATTGTTTGAAAAAATAATATTATAATTTGTATATGAATTTGAATTTGAATATGAAAAATATTGGGAAGATAAAAAAAATTAAGGTAATAATATGAATTGAAAAAGGAATGAAAATGGAAAGAGAATATAATAAAAAAATATTTTAAAAAATATAAATAGTAATAGTTTTTTATTTTTATTTTTAGATAAAAATAAAAAATGAAAACGATATGTGAGAATGAAACCAAACAAGGCCTGAGTGTAATACATGAGGGCCCTTCACGCGGACCTAAGAAATAAAGATGAATTGGGCAAGTGGTATATTTGAAACGACACTTATATTTTACCTAACAATATAATTAAAACTTAAGGGCAGGTTAATTATATTATAATGTTAGAGGTGAATTATTTTAAGTTCACCACATGGTTGGATTTCTTGATCTGCGGGAACCTTCGTCTTCGTCTCCCCGACAATGCTTATTTATTTTACCAAATAAAGGGCAGTTTGGATTTGTTGTTTTATATTCCAACCTCAGGCGGCAAGAAAGAAGCAAAGACAAAAGCGTGAAAGCTTTTTGATGTGTCTATGGGCCGACCATAATTTTTCTGCCCAAACAGTGTCTCTGTGTGGAATAAGTCAAGCAAGCTACGCACGTATTTATGATTTATCATTTATTGACTTAGGTATATTTAATTAAAATATTTTGGCCAATAGTGAGAAAGTGTTGGGCAAATGCTAACTAATAACTTGAAAAGTCTTCTATGAAATGATATTCTTAAGAAAAAGAAAAAAGTAGTTCTTACTATAGAAAGATTTCACAATAATTTAAAAAAATAAATTAATCATGGAAGCTTAAAAATGACAATCATTCTTATCTAGTCTTTGAAATGTTACATCTTAACACAATGAAAAAACAATTTATTTGAATAATCAAAATATTTTCGAAAACTTTAATCGAGTTCTAAGATTAACTAAAAATCCTGATATAAGAAAAATCAATAGAGTCCTAAAATCGATCAATGATATCATCCCTCATGCGTATTAAGTGTGATTTTCATTGTTCAAATCCTAATGAACTCTTAAATATATGTACGTATGTAAATATTAGGGGGATGGTTGGTTGTATTTCCACAAAACAACATTGTTGTGGAGAAATATAATTGAACATATTCGTATTTCTTAATATATACATGCATATATTATATATATTATTATAATATTAAAAAAATCACTTAATTTCATTTTTACTCACCAAAAACCCAATAAAAAGTTATTGATTTGACTGTTGTAGTAAAAAATGTATCATTTGAAATATAAACAAACATATCAAAAAATATTTATATCCTCAAATAATTCATTTTCTCAAAATACATGATAAAATTACGCAAAAAACATAACCAAACATTCCCTGAGAGATCCGATCTCCAAACCAATCATTAAACACAGACGTTCAATCACATACGAATGCAGTTACAACGACGTATTTAATATAATATTTTTTTATTTCGATTAGAAGATATATATCATGATACAAAAACAAAGATCCTAAAGTTTATCAAGACACGCGATTAATAGGTATCAAATTTGATGTGAATGATGGTTCTTGACCTTTCATATATGCATCCAAGACTTGGGACTGGGAATACACATACGGCAAAGAACACTATGAGGAAGAAGGCGAAAACATAAAAACATCGAGGCGTCCACGTGGCGCGTGATATTCCATCGGAGGGTCATCCCTTTAGTCCACCACCTAATGGTCAGAATTGAATGGTAGATGCATCTAACAAAACAAGCTCGCATGTGCGCCCCTGTATAGGGAATTAGGAAGAAATCGCTATAGTGCAACAACAACTTTCGGAAGCACGCCATGTGGGACACCTGTGATGAATGACTCAAATTATTAACGCTATTGCTACCTACTCACTTTTGTTTTTGTGTATAGTTTCTCTTCTTTGGAGATACCTACCCAATTCGGACCCCCTCATGCTTCCATTTCTCAAATTTAGGTTTTGTTTGGTTATATTTTTTCGAAATAATATTATTTTAAAAAATTATAATTAAATATATTTTTATTTTTTCTAAAAAAAATATATTTTTCAATATATACATATAACATATCTTATATATTTTATTATTATTCTAATATTAAAAAAATTATTCAATTTCATTTTCACTCCAAAAACTAAATAAAAAAAATATTGATTTAATTGTTACAGTAAAAAAATCTCTCCCCCCAAATATACCAAAAAATAACTTTCATATTTTTCAATAATTCATTTTCCCAAAACATAATAAACATATAATAAAATCAAACAAAAAACATAATCAAATATTCCCTTATTATTTATATCCTACTTTATATATATATATATATATATATCAAGATGCATTAATATTTTTTTCCCCTTTTTATTCTAAAAGGGCGAGAACTACTTTTGTAAACCACAATTGATCTATTAACTGACATGAACAATTTATCAGTGGACGATCTGCTTCTAAACCCAAACTCAAGGTTATTTATTCCTAAATAATAAATCCACCAACGAAAACCATATTAACCAACGAAAATGGACCAAGTCCACTTTCTTCCTTCAGTTCTTATTTTCTATTAATTAATAATGTTAGTTTTAATCAAAGTTTTAAAATCATTCAATTTTCCTTTTTCTTCTTCTTTTTTGTTTTGGTTTAAGTATAAGGAGGGGAAGAATCAGCATATTAATTCTTTTTTTTGACAAATACTAAAATCTCTTACTGTAAAATAATATAATTTGAGTTTATTGAAATCCAAATTTATTAAAATATAGCTATCTGAGGTGGAAAATGATTGCTTCGACAAATATCACAACAGCTCTATTTACGATATTTTTACAAATATCACATTTATATTTATGAAGACAATGCTTGGTCAATCCACCCAATTCATATTAGGTTAATGCTACTTTAGTAAATATTTATTATAATGTTCTCGATTAGTTTATAATTATTTCATGACATTCATGTGCAAAATTATTTTTAGAAGGAAAAGATTGAAATTAATTGCTAGGAAGAATTGAATAAGTAATCCTAGAGTAATTTTATTGATGTCCATAGTTTGCCTTCTCTACAAGTACACGTCGTCTACCAGACTGAGGGCTTGGATCGAGGTCCTGAAAAGCGTGAGACGCGATAAGGATATTGATTAAGTATAAGTCCTAATGAAAGATGAAGGCGGTAAGCGAAGCGAGCTACACAGGATCCTCTATTATCCTTACTGCCCGGAAGGAGCAGCTAGCAAGGGAGGAAAGAAGGTTTGGATTGGTTGCTAATTCATTCTCCCGTCTTTGGCGAGATCGCATCGGCAAAACAAAAGAAGTGTACTCATCGACCCAATTCCAATTAAAAATAGCCTAAGAGGAAAACACATCAACTTAGCCCCCATTTGGTTTTGTTTTCAAAAATTATTTTCACTTTTAGGATTTTCTCCTGAAAATAAAACTTGAAAGTTATCAATTTTTCTTTTATTTTTACAAATATTTTCATTCTCAACACATTTTTCCAAATACACTCTTACACTCTCTTTTCATTTTCACACTTTATTTTTTTCCTACTTTCATTCGCACGACTTTTAATACAAAAACACAATAATATTCAAATACAACTCATTTTCAACCCTACACAATTATTTCATTTTAAACAAAATATTTAAACAACATTTCATTTTCAAATTCACACTTATAACTAACTTTACACTATTTATTTTCGTTAGAAAATGAAAATACATCCAAATAAACAAAACCAAACCGGCTTGTCATAAATTCACAGATATTCTAGAAAGGCTCAGAAATATATCAAAATATTGTCTAAGCATACAAATAGAAGCACATTTTAAATTATTGCTAAGGAAATAATACCAAGATCTGGAATGCTTTCAGCATATCAAAGAGGACAGTTCGCATCTATTAACGTAGGGATCGAATCAACATTATTATGTTCTAGAAAGACTAGCAAAACACATGTCTAATACAGCACAACACATTATCCATCACACAATGGGGCCATTATCCTGTCATCAATAGTTACTTGTATAGTTTGGTACAAAAAATACAAAGAATTATTTAAAGAAAATCCTCAAAACAAATTAAATACAATCAATTTTTAATCAATTCAAAGCAAACAATAGCATAAATATAATATTTTGACCACATCATAGATTATTTGATTTAGAAAGTTTTACATGATTGAATAACAAAAGCAATTTAATCACATTAAACATCAAGTGAACTGTTGGTCGGCATTAATCATGCAACATAATCTGTCATTTAGCGCATAAGTACCCGATTATATAGCAAACAGTCTCCATAAAGAATTAGTTTACTAGTGAGTATGACCTATCGTCGCTTCTTCATGTGTAATCCAATGGGACAATATCACAATACCATAGCCTGCAATGAATTGTGGTCCATCACTTCTGTAAGATACAAGCTCAGGCATCAGAACCAAGTACAAGAAACTCAGGCAACAATACAAACGTGAGAATACGAGGATAACACATCATATAACTAAATATCACACAAATTTAGATCGACCACATAAGGGCCTTTCACGTATATTCGTACATTTTTATGCACCAGCAAAGAGCCGATGAATGCATAAATGCTGAAGTCGACCAGTTATGTCCTGAAGATATCATGTGCAACTAAAACTTCCAGCCAATAAACATCAGTTATTCCACCTACCAGCGAGTCTTCATAATAATTCAGGAAAGGTTATATCTTGAACTAGATAAGATTGCATACGTCAAATGGATGGAGATGCAATTTGCTCAATAAATTCCAAAATTTGAATAACGTAAAAAGAAATGAAAAATCTACTTTTCAATTAACAGACAAAGTTTAGTCACCCATTCAGAGGATTCCTGTGCTTCAGAACCATGGAACGTGCACGTTTGAGTTGTGATTGTGGCTCCCTTCCATGAGGAACAATACAACCATAAGGAATAGTGATGTCGTTGTTAGATGAAAATAAGAGACGTCGCCTTGCGGTTAAAGTAACAGGATAGTGAATGCAGCATTGCTGAGTAAACTTACAAGACATGCAATGAGAAAAAATGGAAATCCTCAAAGAAGCATATGTACCAAATTTAAATGCTTAGTGCATTGCAATTTCAGCAGTTTCTACAGTTAAAGAACTAAAAATTGGCTTCAAAGAACTTGAACCATAGCAATTGCAGATTTAAAAGGATAAAAAGAAGCAACTTCAAACTAATACGTGTACTTGATCACTTATAATTTGCATATCTTTCTGGACGATCATACTAGGAGCATATGGTTTTATAGGAGCTTCGGTTATGATAAGCATATTTGTCAATTTTACTAATAGAATATTAAAATATATAACTCTCAGTTGGCTAATTAATATAATACAAGGTTTTAATAACTTAGAGCAGGCATAACATGGGGAACTTAGTTGTTAGGTTGACTTTAGTTAGTACCTGGTCTGTATGAGCAAAAATCAATATTTTGTTTCAACATTCAACAATATTTTTTTTCCCTAAAAGAAAGTAGAAAACAACACCTACTTTTAACCATGTCAAATAAGAGGAAGAAAAATATATTTGTAGGAAAGAAAGGAAACATAATTTAACTTCCCCAATTTATACTTGTATTTCTGAGTACTACTTAAATAGAGTTTCGAGGATCAATTAGCACCAAATTAAGCTGCAAATTTAATTAAATAGGATTAAGGCTAGTCTTAAGTTTTTGTTTCAGTTCACACAGCAACAATAATAAGTCAAAACCAAGTCGTTAGCCAAGGGGCTTCTTAATATGTGTAATACTAAATATGCTCTTATAGTGATTATGGGAAGTCAATAGTGAATTCTAAGCAAATTAAATCAGTAACAATTTTACTTTGAATCTCAAGAACCAAGCAAGAAATTTCAATATCAGCCTTCAGCATATAATCATAAGATGGGGAAAAGGTCATTTCATAACTTGTGTGGCTAACTCAGCATGTGAATATCTCAATTTTTTCCCCCGTGCCTTTATCAATGAGGACATCATCTTGGGCCAGAACCACCCAATGATCACACCATAAAAAGGCAAATGTCACACTCAAAATATGCATAATTGAGAGTAACATGCAAAATACTTATTGTTTACACGTGGTAGTACAACATGTGTTGCTTCACACAACTGAAAATCTGTCCTTCCTAATTTCAGCATCTTCCACCACATAAGGGATAACAAACACTTGCAGCCAAGAATATGGAAGTTCAAAACACAAACAGCTTTGAGAAAATAAAAACAATATAACAAAATTTCAAGCTTAGGTGAAAAGAATTCCATTCTGCTCCACAAAGTCTGGCTTTTTCCATAATTATCTGAGACCACATAAATTTTCTTTTACAATATCAAGAGCAATTAGTTGAGCCAAATCATAAACAACCAAACCCCTCATGAATTACCTCATTCTGAGTGATTTTAGCTGAGCTCTTAGTCTAGCTGTATTATTAAATTATTCTCGTCACTAAAATGCTGAGGAAGAATGTATTGTGGACATAAAAAGCTGCAATCTTAACTTTTCTACGACAATTTCAAATGTCGGAGGCAGAAAGAACCATCTCTTATTCCAGTGGTTAAACATGACAGGCACGTCTTCTTTTCACAAAAAGATGTATCAAAGAATTCGGAATACTTTTTTGAGAACAAACAGTCAATTATTTGGAAAGAGAAAAAATTTCCAATAAATTATTTGGAAAGAGAAAATTATAATTGGCAAAAAGAATTAAAGCAAACAAAACAAACAGTAAAAACTATTTTCTTCATCATAAATTGGTGATCTTAGAATTTGAAATTGAGCCTTAAGGGAATAAACAGATTTCTGTGAGTCGTGGATATAGGTTCAGTCTTCTTGATTCAGGAAATGTTTGTTTTTACTTCCACAAAACATTTTGTTTTTTGGGAAAAATAAAATGAGACATAGTTTCTTCATTTACTCAAAAACACCCAAAATGGCCCCAAAACATCCCAGAATTCATCTGTTCCCATCCCTCAAGCATACATAATCATATGTACATATATACAACATCTCACGTTACCATCATACATGGAAAAAGAATAATAATACAGAATTACAAGCCAACATCCTTTCTATTTGACGCATGCCAATCCAACGCTCTGAATTTACTCCACCTAAAATATATTATAAAACCGATTTTGACCCATCGCACAATTGATCTACTAACTGGCATGAACAATTTATCAGTGAACTATCTGCTTCTAAACCCAAACTCAAGGTTATTTATTCCTAAATGCAAAAACTTTGCAACAAACTATTTACTTTGCTCCTAAATAATAAATCCACCAACCAAAACCATCTTAAACAGAATTTTAAATATTAGATTTCACTCCAAACAGTTCGATCTTAATTCATATTAGTTTTTTTTTTAATTAATTTATAGATATGCGCATACCAAGAGTTCACTGAAATTCTAATCACTAAACTCACACTTATATTTATGAGGACAATGCTTGGTCAATCTGCTCAATTCATATTAGGTCAATGCTACTTTAGTAAATATTTATTACAATGTTCTCAAGTAGTTTATAATTATTTCATGACATTCATGTGCAAAATTATTCTGAGAAAGCAACGATTGAAAAGAATTGCCAAGAAGAATTGAATAAGTAGTCATAGCGAATTTTGAACTGTACGCTCAATTTCTAGATGTCAATAGTTCGCCTTCTTTGTCAGTGCGCGTCGTCTACCAATTAAAAATAACCTAACAGTAAAACACATCACTTAGCGTCCGTTTGGTTTTGTTTTCAAACATCATTTTCATTTTCTCCAAAAATGAAAACAAAAAGTCATCAATTTCTTCCCTATTTTCACAAACATTTTCATTCTCAGTACATTTGCTCAAACACACTCTTATACTCTCTCTTCATTTCTACACTTTATTTTCTCCTACTCTCATTTACACGACTTTTAATACAAAAACACAATAATATTCAAATAACTCATTTTCAACTCTAAAATCTACATAATCATTTGATTTTAAACAAAATACTCAAACAACATTTCATTTTCAAACTCACACTTATAACTAACTTTTTACTATTTCTTTTCATTAGAAAATAAAAATGCCTCCAAAAAAATAAACCAAATGGTCTCTTATAAATCCATAGATAATCTAAAAAAGCTCAGAAATATATCAAAATATTTTCTAAGCATACAAAAAGCATATTTAAATTATTGCCAAGAAAATTGTACCAAGATCTAGAATGCTTTTAGCACATTAATGAGGACAATTCACATTTATTATCATGCATTAAATACATAGGATCGGATCGAGATTATGATGTTCTAGAATGACTTGCAAAACACATTTTGAATACAGCACACATCATCTTGCATACAATGAGGCCATTGTCTTGTTATCAATAGTTACTTATAATATTTGGTACAAAAAATATAAAGAAGTAATTAAAGAAATCCACAAAACAAATTAAATACAACTAAATTTTAATCAATTCAAAGCAAACAATTGCATAAATAGGTTATTTTGATCACATCATAAATTATCTGATTTAGATAGTTTTACATGATTAAATAACAAAGCAATTTAATCACATTAAAGATCAAGTGAACTGTTGGTCAGCATGAGAATAACCATACAACAGAATCTGTCATTTAGTGCATAAATACCCGATTATATAGCAAACAGTCTCCATAAAGAATTAATCTACTAGAAGTATGACCTAACTTCACTTTTTCAAGTGTAACCCAATGGGACAATACCATAGCCTGCAATGAATTATGGTCCATCACTTCTATAAGATATAAGCTCAGGCATCAGAACCAAGTACAAGAAACTCAGGCAACAATACAAACGTGAGAATACGAGGATAACACATCATATAACTAAATATCACACAAATTTAGATCGACCACATAAGGGCCTTTCACGTATATTTGCACAATTTTATGCACCAGCAAAGAGCCGATGAATACATAAATGCTGAAGTTGACCAATTATGTCCTGAAGATATCATGTGCAACTAAAACTTCCAGCCAATAAACATCAATTATTCCAACTACTAGCCAGTCTTATAATAATTCAGGAAAGGTTATATCTTGAACTAGATAAGAGTGCATACGTCAAATGGACGGAGATGCAATTTGCTCATTAAATTCCAAAATTTGAATAACATAAAAAGATATGAAACATCTGCTTTTCAATTAACAGAAAAGGTTTAGTCACCCATTCAGAGGATTCCTGTGCTTCAGAACCGTAGAACATGCACATTTGAGTTGTGCTTGTGGCTCCCTTCCATGAAAGGAACAATACAACCATAGGGAATAGTTATGCTGTAGTTAGATGAAAATAAAAGATGTTGCCTTGCAGTTAAAGTAACAGGATAATGGATGCAGTATTGCTGACTAAACATACAAGACATGCAATGAGTAAAAATGGAAATCCTCAAAAGAAGCATATGTACCAAATTTAAATGCTTAGTACATTGCAATTTCAGCAGTTTCCTCAGTTAAAGAACTAAAAATTGGCTTCAAAGAACTTGAACTATAGCAATTGCAGATTCAAAAGGGATAAGAAGAAGCAACTTCAAACTAATACGTGTACTTGATCACTTATAATTTGTAGATCTTCTTGGACTATCATACTAGGAGCAGATGGTTTTATAGGAGCTACGGTTACAAAAAGCATATACGTCAATTTTACTAAGTAATAGAACATTAAAAAATGTAACTCTCAGTTGGCTAATTAATATAATACAAGGTTTTAATAACTTAGCACCATCACATGGGGAACTTAGTTGTTAGGTTGACTTTAGTTAGTACCTGGTCTCATGAGCAAAAATCAATTTTTCATTTCAACTTTCAACAATATATTTTTTTTCCCTAAAAGAGAGTAGAAAACAACACCTACTTTTAACTAGGTCAAAGAAGAGGAAGAAAAATATATTTGTAGGGAAAGAAATAAGAGACGAGAATAGGTGGAAACCTGACATAATTTACCTTCCCCAATTTATACTTGTATTTCTGAGTACTACTTAAATAGCGTTTCAAGGATCAATTAGTACCAAATTAAGCTGCAAATTAACTAGGATTAAGCCTAGTCTTAAGTTCTCGTTTCAGTTCACACAGCAACAATAATAAGTCAAAACCAAGTGTTAGCTAAGGCGCTTCTTAATATGTGTAATACTACATATGCTCTTATAATGATTATGGGAAGTCAATAGTGAATTCTACGCAAATTAAATCAGTAATAATTTTGCTTTGAATCTCAAGAACCAAGCAAGAAATTTCAATATTAGCCTTCAGCATATAATCATAAGATGGGGAAAAGGTCATTTCATACCTTGTGCGGCTAACTCAGCATGTGAATATCTCAATATTTTTTCCCCATGTCTTTATCAATGAGGCCATCATCTTGGGCCAGAACCACCCAATGATCATGCCACAAGAAGGCCAATGTCACACTCAAAAATATGCGTAATTGACAGAAACATGTAAAATACTTATTGTTTACACGTGGTAGTACAACATGTGTTGCTTCACACATCTGAAAATCTGTCCTTCCTAATTTCAGCATCTTCCACCACATAAGGGATAACAAACACTTGCAGCCAAGAATATGGAAGTTCAAAACACAAACAGCTTTGAGAAAATAAAAACAATATAACAAAATTTCAAGCTTAGGTGAAAAGAATTCCATTCTGCTCCACAAAGTTTGGCTTTTTCCATAATTATCTGAGACCACATAAATTTTCTTTTACAATATCAAGAGCAATTAGTTGAGCCAAATCATAAACAACCAAACCCCTCATGAATTACCTCATTCTGAGTGATTTTAGCTGAGCTCTTAGTCTAGCTGTATTATTAAATTATTCTCATCACTAAAATGCTGAGGAAGAATGTATTGAGGACATAAAAAGATGCAATCTTAACTTTTCTACAACAATTTCAAATGTCGGAGGCAGAAAGAACCATCTCTTATTCCAGTGGTTAAACATGACAGGCACGTCTTCTTTTCACAAAAAGATATATCCAAGAATTCGGAATACTTTTTTGAGAACAAACAGTCAATTATTTGGAAAGAGAAAATTATAATCAGCAAAAAGAATTAAGGCAAACAAAACAAACAGTAAAAACTATTTTCTTCATCATAAATTGGTGATCTTAGAATTTGAAATCAAGCCTTAAGGGAATAAACAGATTTCCATGAGACATGGATATAGGTTCAGTCATCTTGATTCAGGAAATGTTTGTTTTTACTTCCACAAAACATTTTGTTTTTTGGGAAAAATAAAATGAGACATAGTTTCTTCATTTCCTCAAAAACACCCAAAATGGCCCCAAAACATCCCAAAATACCTCTCTTCCCATCCCTCAAGCACACATAATCATATGTACATATATACAACCTCTCACGTTACCATCATACATGGAAAAAGAATAATAATACAGAATTACAAGCCAACATCCTTTCTATTTGACGCATGCCAATCCAATGCTCTGAATTTACTCCACCTAAAATATATTATAAAACCGATTTTGACCCCTGGCACAATTGGAGTCCAGTCACAACTTAATTAAAATTTAAAACTAGCAAAAAATTGGAAAACAAATGTCGGAGAATTAAGCTGGACGAAAAGAATTAGTATTCATCTGTAACATTTCATTTCCTAATTTACTTAGAGACGGTGAGTTCAATAGTCTGTGTACAAGTCAAAGGTTGATAATACCAAAGCTCTAATTGATTATTAATATTACACTATTGGGCCTAGGTTAGAATTAATCTGCTGTGGAGGTCCAAAACGGGTAGAATCCCAAAGTTGGGTGATGTTGCATTTCAAACAGGAGTAGGAAGTCCATTGCGAGATTGAATCTGATGACCTATAAATACTTTACCGAACTCCTAAATCCAGGTATGTTGATTATTTTTCTTTAAATTTCTTATTCTCTTTCCAACACTCTCACTTACTCAGATTTAAATATCAAAGAACTTTCTTCGGAAAAATCCTCAATGCTCCTCAATGTGTTTTCTGCAAGAAGAAGGTTCTATAGGTTCTGATTTAGGTAGGCATCACCAAGCATTCTTCTTGTGGCTAAAACAATCTCTTAATCCCTACAGAAAAGAAAAAGAATTTGACACTCCTCCTTTGGCAAGGGAGGATCATGGAAATCATATTAATTGCAACTTGGAAGTTGGAACTCTTTAATTTCCGGAAGAGAATATATTTATATACAGAAGTATGTATAAATCTTAAGGCAAATATGTGTATTTATATGTAGATCTGCATGTGTGTGAGTTCGTGAAGATAAAGCCCAAGATAGTCCAAAACTATCAGAATGCTACAAACTGACAAAAATCTAATTGAACCTCCCAATTGCAAACCCGAAAATGAACAGAGCTGAATCATGAGAACTTGAAATAGAGATAAGCATGAGAATTTGGGTTTCATTAGAACCAGGATAGGATAACAAACTATACTCTCTCACTCACAATAAGCCAGAAAGAAAAAGTTTTCAAATGTATTTGAGTCAGTGTCTACTTAAGACATCCATCAACTGATCATTTCGAGATCAGAAGCATCTTTTATGACTCCAATACTTTTTATCACTGGTTTAAACCTCACGAGAAAGACTTACCACCGTGAGGCTCCAATAGGCAGTGAAAAAACACACAGCCAATCAAAAAGAAGAAGTCCGTGGACTACATTTCAAACCCCTCTCAGAAAATGGAAGAAAAAATAAATGAAGGAAGTAATAGTTGAAGAACACAAAAGGAGACCCAATTTGGTAAGTGCAGCAGTTAGTTCACAATAATCTTTGTGACAAAGTATTTCCCATTTTAGGTTGCAATTTAAATCTCATTTCAGGTAGCAGTGACTACCCATTTTCAAGAACTATAAAAGTATCTAACAAAAATGCCTGGTAGAGGTATGTGATAAATAACATGCATAGATGATTATTTCAAATCATTCGTGGTCCACAAGTAGCATTTAAACCCTTATCTCTCCACACAAATTTCAAAATCATTACCTGAAAAAAGTGCTACCTATACACATTTAAAAGCACCACTTTGTGAGCCCAGGTAACAACTCCAATAATCAACTTCTATAGCATTGATATCTATACCAACATATCATCAAATAGAAGGATAGGATCACCACACAAGAAAGCTTAGAATAAAGAGATGAACGAGTTCAAACACTTTGTGGATGCATAATAATATTTTCCTGGAGATATTATTTTCTTTAAAATACATAGATTATCCTCTATTAGATTAATGTTATCCTACAGCATCAGAATTAACTTGGGATATATAAATTTTATGAATGAAGAAGGTATCTGAATTGAAAAATGTACTCAACACCACAGAGGATACCAATTTCTTTTCTTAGTTGCCAACCAATAAAGAGCATCAAGAAGCGTGTACATTTGGGACATATTATCGCTTCCACTCTCTCTAAGTCCAAGATCGTTCATAAAAGGGCCTGAAAACATATAAACAATTACCAAACATTGATCATATAATGCTTGTCATCAGTATGAATAGAATTATATATATTGGTAATTGTAACAAATATATAACACAATTTACTACGCAAGAGAACATACAACCATAAACTAATATCTGTCCTCACTCACCAGTCACTCCAAACTTAACAGTTTACCAAGTAATTCAAGAATGCATCAGTTATCTCTATCTTCATGTGGAAATCTAGGTAAGACATAAGACAGGTACTCAATAAACATAGAGAAATAATTTTGAAGGGACGGTATCATTTGTGATAAAAGGAAAAGGAGAATTCAGTCAACATGAAAAAAGTATGATGATAGACCAAAATGTTGCAAAAGAATCCATCAAACAAGTACCACAAAAACTTTAAATTCTAGAGCCAACAAAGAAATGTCAAAGGAAACTTCAGAACTGCAACATTAAACTCAAGCCTACAAAACAGAAATTTCACATTGCAGAGATAAGGGAAGTCCTTGAAAATGAATTTATTTGGGTGTCAGGGACAAAAACAGCACTTGAACATTTAATGGAGCAAGTAAAATATAGAGCAACGTGAAAATGCTTGCCATGTATATGATGCCCCAAAAGAAACTTAAACACTAGGCCAAAAGAAAAAAGTGAAAACCCAGTTCATAAAATAATAATAATAATATTTTGGTGCCAAATCCATGCTCAAAACACAGAAGTTTCAAACTACTAAAGAAATGAATATCCATGGTGATGAAGGTTCCATGGACATGAGGAACTCCACTAGTGGGCTTGAACTATTAAAAAGAACAAGCAAATATACAGACCAAGTAATAAAACTAGGAAATAAAACACATGAGACTGGTTTAAGTATCTTAGGTGAATCAGTGGACCATCTCCTAGTCGAAGTCACCAGTAGAGGAGCAAAGCATCTATTTCTCCACCGAAAAGTTCCCCCAACCCTGCATAGCTTCAAGAAACCTGTAGATAAAACGGATTGACACAATCTCCACCAAAATCAGCAATCAGTGGACTAAGAAGGTTTATCTTCAGAATGCTATGATCATGCACATATATTTATTGGTCTTGTGGGAAATGTTCTTCTTAAGGTAGATGCCCAAAGAAAACAGGAATCATAGTCATAGGCGCATAAATATGTATTAGCAAAACATAACCATAACCCCCTGGATACAGCATCTCGAAAAGTGCCACCTTCTCCAAAAACAATTATCAATAAAGATGCCATCACTAATGCAACCACATAACCAAAAACAATAGTTTCTGATTCATTCCACAAACTTAATACCAACAAAGATCAATGCATCAATTCTTGCTTTAAATAACATTTGCATCCTAAGCTACGTTGAGCTCTTTCACCAATTCACAACAATTAAACAAGCATAATCCAATCAGATTTTGTTCAACATTACAAAGTTCCAACTGCAGTACAAGATCGTAAAAATGCACCACGTTACTTGAAGGAAAAGCAAATGAAAGCGTGATAAAAACAAAACTAAAATCAAAATTCCAACAAAAGCCTCCGACATTCTCATTATTCGAGCACGCCACGCTTGATTTCATCAAACAACAACGATGCACATGCTGAAAGAGAAGAAAATACGAAATCACTGTTTAAGGAAATAATTGCCAGAACATGCATGCAAAATTTTACATACAATGATTTAAAAAATAATATAGATAGATTCAACTTCATAAACTAACGAAAATCTGGAAGGGGACCTGATGAATCTGAATAGTTTTGCCGCCCTCTCTGCTTCGAACACGCCTCGCTTGATTTCATCGAACAACACGACACAGAATCATTATCAAGGAAAATTGTTCCAGAACACACATTCAAAATTTTACACACAATAGTTTAAAAAATAATATAGGTAGATTCAACTTCATACAATAACGTGATTCGTGAATCCAGAAGGAGGACCTGATGAATCTGAATAGTGTACCACCGTCTCTGCTTCTCTATGCCTGCGTACCCTAACAATATCACATATTCGAGAAACAAGAAAGCTTCAACCACTGAATGCATGGAAGAAAATAGGAGTACGGAGGAGACTGCGGCGGAGCAGCAGAGACGCCTCCATCTTCACCCAACGGCGGCGTTTAAAGTTTCCACAGTAAATTTCGAAATTCCAAGTTCGTTAGTCCTGAGGCGAAATAAACAGGGTCGGCCCGAACCGACGGGAGGCATCTAACAGCCCTAGGTGCTCCCATAAAATAAGTCCAGATCCGAGATTTGGATCCGACTCGCTGATTCACTCATACACCAGTTTACCTTGCCTCCTGTCGGTACGGGATTCGAATCCAAAACCGATAGTGATAATTCAAAATTTTATAGGATTTTAATTATATCTGAATTCATGTAAAAATTAGATATTTAAAAAAAAATTCGAATCTTAATACTTTCAAAAATTATATATTTGTTATTTTTTAAAAAAATTAATAGAATCTAAATTTAAAACATTCATCCTTAAAAAAACATACACACAATATATTAATGAATGAATTTCTAAGTTTATTTATCATATAAAAGTAATAATAGAATATAATTTAATCATATTTATTTATCATATTGATACTGCAGAAAGCTGCTTGTAGAGGAAATGGAGATTGTATGTAGTTCTGGGCTTGAGATCTGCAACCACAGTCCACGTTAAACTAGTCGAGGTGCCCAAACACTCCGACGCTTAAGTTAGTTCTGGTCAAGAGGGAAATCGAGCAGAATATAAAGAATGTAAAGTGTATAGCATAAGTGACATTACTTTGAGCGTGGTTGGGCCTAGAGTATTTATAGCTTTTTGTGGGAGTAATTTTACCCAAGTACCCCTGTCAGGTGTACTAGCTTTTTCTCCTGCCATGAGGGTTGGGAATCATTCCATGTCCAGATTTCTGTACTGTATTAGGTGACTAAATCTCCTGCTTTCAGGGGTAAACTATTCCAGTAGAGGCATGTTTCTACCAAAGTTGTTGGCAGGGTTGTCAGAGTTGTTGGCAGCAGTTGCACCGACTGCCACGTGTCATTGGAGTAGGCTCGACCTGTTAGATCAATATACCTGGCGGGGATTCGAGTGAACAACGGAGGTCGATTAATGTCAATCAGACTCAAATGCTCGAACTATTTGAGTGGTCTTTAGGTCGATACGGGTCGACCGTCAATACTCTCAAGTGAGGTCGATACCAATCGACCAAACAAATTCTACCTTTGGGTCTTATGGGCCGTCTCGTTTGATGTTAGACCTATTGGGTTATCTCATATCGCATATCATTGTATTTTAAGTTCTACTACTGATAATAGTATTTATTTGACATTATAAATGCATATATACTTGATTTTTTAATTAAGTAATTATAAATTTAAAGTTTTATAAAAAAAACTCATTTCAATCAAATTGAAAATTTACATTGCATTCTTTTATATCACAGCATTTAGTTCATGCTCATTATTTTTCCTACATAATTTTTTGTTACAAAAATAGAGAAATAAGTGATGCAATTATGATATAAATAACGTCAAATTTAACATTTTATATAAAAATCAACTGATTTAATATATTACATAATAGCTCATTACTTTCTTCGTCCAAAAATTCATTTTGATGTTGCTATGGAACCCTACATATATATGTATAATGCTATTATGCTATATATACATATAATATTATATATATTCGAATTTGAATTGTTCATAAATTGGATCAAGTCAAATTCATATTCGCTCCATTTATTTTGTATTATTAATTTTTTTTAATCAAATCATGTCCATTAAATTTTTTATCAATTAAATATTTTAAATTATCAAATTAGATTCGAATTAAAATCTGCTCCACCGAGAGCACTACGATTACTTGATAAATGGAGGAGATTTGGCTTGGGTTTTCTGCAAGTGTCGAGAGTTACAAAATCTGGCACAATTACGGACAATTGGGCTTAGTGAAAGTCGGCTAAGTCCTTTTTTTTTAATTATTTTTTTAATTCCAATATAAGTGATTACCAGCTATATTTATTTAACATTTTTATAAATTATTATATTTTATAAAATATTTTTTAAATTAAATAATAAGTTATTACAGTGTTTGGATGATATACGATTTTGAACCTTATAATTATTAATAATAATGATTTTATAATAAATATGGTAAAATTGAAAAAATATAAAAATCTTAAAAATTAAATTAAAAAATCATTATTCAGAAATAATTTATAAGACCCTAACATTTGATTTTGAAAGTTTATCATGTCTTTCTTTAAAAAAAAAATTACTAAATAATAATGAAATTTTATAAACTCTTGAATTATAATATATTTAAAGCAACTTACAAGCTCACCCACGCATTTTTAATAAATTATAATTTTTAAATACTTCAAATAGAACATGCTTTTAAATGATATATGAATGATTTAATATCCATATATGTTTAATTTAATGGATAATTATCAATATAATTAACTAATGATGAATCCATATTTTAATATAATAAGATGAAATACGTAATCATTTTAACTTTAAAATAAAGAGTAACATTATATCCTCTAACTTTAATTTATTTTATTTAGTAATTTTATATTTTCAATTTATTTGATCCAAGCAAAAATATGTTGATTGATAGAAGTCCATAGCCCCTAATAGGCATAGTTAAGCATTTTTTTATGTTTTCGATAAAAAATGCTACCAAAGAATAATTATGTGCAAAAATAAATTATTAAAGTTTTCTTTTCAGGCCTATTTACTTTGAATGATGGGGTTCTTCCAACAACATACTTATTTATGGCTGACAATTGATCGAATTTAGATCGAATTTATCATATTTGAACTCAAATTTGGATATAATTATCATATTTAAACTTGACTTGATTTAATATCTTTTTCTTTTTCTTTTTTCCCCTCCTTTTGGATCACAGAAAAATGTTATATTTATAAAATAAATTTATGTTATATTTGAATTTTTTCTTATATATTAATCAAATAGTTAAATATTTGAATACTAAATTCATATTTCATACTGTACTAATGCGTAGATAAAGTATTATATATTATATTTGACATTTTATGAGTACCCCTCTTATTTTTAAGGCTAAATACTCAATATTAATAGCATAATATAGATGTTAACATAAATACCATGTCAATATAATATATAAATTTTATTTTAAATATCCAGTAACATTATATTGAGAGTATTGATTTAATAAAAAACTATTAAAGTCCGAATTTAAATTTTTAACGGATCAGATTACTTAATTTCATATTCGACACTCTTTTTTTGAATTATTAATATTTATAATCGAATTTGATTTATTGAATATTTTAATTGAATAAAAATTTTAAAATTCTGATTGAATTTGATTAAAATCCGACCAATTAAAAACCCTAATCTTGTTTACTTCTAGCCCATCATCCAACATCATATCTTGCTTACCTTGATATATGTGGTTTGATAGATATTAGTAGGTTGCTACCATAGTAGGATTTTAATTGATGTATTGTTTCAATTTAGACAAGTGTTTTTATCCCACATAGTAAATTAATATATTATGAAAAAATAATCATAATAATTTTTATTATTCAAAAAGGTATCCCATCACTGAACATCTAATCCATAAAAAGTAAGAGAAATCTTATAGTTTAACATATTGTTTAGTTGTGAAATTGATGAAATAGAGAGTCAAACCTATTTTAATATATGCGAATATATATATATATATATGTATAGTTATTTGCATTGTTTTGAAAATTGAATCGCACCGACCAGTGATCGGAGGCCAGTCTGGTCCGATTGAGCCATAAAAATCGAGAATGGTCAAAATCGGTTGAACCGGTCAAAACTGGACTGGTTCAATTGGTTCAGTTTTTTTTTTCTTTTTTTTTAATTTTTAATTTTTTTTAAAGAGAAAATTATGTTGAAGATGATGATTAAAAATTTTGGGCATGTAATTTTTTGAAACATAAATTTATTTTTTTAAAATTTAATGAAGTTGTAGTTATATACGAATGTTTATATTTAATTTATTATTTTATTTTATTTAATATCTCTAAAATTATATCAAATATTTAGCATAGAAGAATTTATTTTTATTTGAGTTGAAGTATAAAATGAATAATTATTTAAATTAATGTGAAATATTATTTTTTATTTATTTATAGTTGACTAATTTCTAAACATTATTATTTTCTAAAAAATGTATTTCAAAATAAGTAAGTTAAATTTTTTTTCAAATAATATTTTTTCTATATTAATTGAAAGTTTTATTTTTTAGTAAAAATATTATATATATTTATAAAATTAAATATAATTATTGCATCATTATGACGTTATACAGATTCGACCACTGATTAAACCGATTGAACCAATAACCAATAATGTTACCGGTTCGTTGTTCGATCCGATTTTGAAAACATTGATTATTTGGTACAAGGGAGATAAGTTTCATGCCCTTTATGTGACACCATGAAACATCAATAGAAGAATAATTTTTGAATTTTACAAATTTCCTCCTTTTCTATTGTTGTATTGTATAACAAACACACGAATTACTATAGGAATTTTAAATTATTATTTTTAATGAGAATACTTCCGACCTTTAATCGGAAGCGACTTTAGTTCTGCTTTCGCGACTTTAGTATTAGTTGCAGGAAGAGTAAAAGGCGCGCCTTTAGATCTGAGAGGGAGATCGAAGGCGGTGAAATGTCTAGAAGTCGCGGCGGGAAATAGGATTACACGAAATATTTTAAGCGCGCGCGGTGGGAAATTCAAAAAATGAACATTCTTTTTCATTATTTCATAGATAATCACACATACATTGACCGCTCACTTTTGCCGCATATCAGATTCGAAGAAACACAGACGGAGGATCAGCAGCAGAGTTCTGGAAAAGAAAAATGGCAGATGAGTCACATCTAGAGAGAATGGGAAGGGAGCTCAAGTGCCCTATATGGTAATAGTTTCGTATTTGATTTGTTTTATTTTAATCAAGTTGTTAAAGTTTTATCGAACTTGGGGGGGTTTTAGATTAAAGATTGTTTTATGATTTTTTTGTCAACAGTTTGAGCCTCTTGAATTCTGCCGTTTCACTCACCTGCAATCATGTGTTTTGCAGGTAAGCTAACTTTTAGTGTTTTTTTCTTATTTTCGGGTGTATATGATTCCGTGTATTTAAGTTCTGAATTCAATGTTTTCCTCTTTGTTTAAAATTGATGCAGTTTATGTATCGATAAATCCATGAAATCGGCATCGAATTGTCCGGTTTGTAAAGTTCCATTCAGGCGTAGAGGTAAATGCTTCTGAATTGATGGAATTCTTGTTGGAATGGTGCAATGGGATGCAATGCTTCCATGCTTCTTTTATTTTAATATAGCAGGAAATAAGATGCGGTAGCCAAATCCTCTAGAACTAAATCTCAAATTGTCTGCACGCATTCAGTACTTGAAACAAATTACAGACAAAAGTTCTCTCCTATTTTCACGCGTCGGGACACACCATAGTGTTCATATTTTAGCTGCAGAAATTGAAGAAAAATGTTCAAATAGGATGGGAATTAATCATATTATAGCGCTTGTGTTGGGGAGATTAGAATGAAACTCTGTTCTTTTCCACTTAACTTGCATCAATTGTTATTATTGAAGTTACAAGATGGTCTGTCGAATAGGCTTCCATTATATTCAAACACATGATACAATGTGTTCGCTTAATTCGTGCAATTACCTTTAGTTGACACTTTTAGACATCTTAAGACTCCTGATTATTTGTTCATGACGATTATGGCTCTAACATGAGAAGGCGATATGAACTTCGGATGGGGGCAAGATGGCCAAGTTTAGAGTGTAGTTGATTTTCGGGGAGACCAAGCACCTGTAGTTTTACTTCTCATTACATGTCTTCTGCCACATGAAAGGAAATTCATTATTTCATGTGAAGTTATGTGGCTGGAAAAAGTGAAAAATGTGCCTTAATGTATCTGCAAGATATGAGGTGCTTGTTTCATCCTTGGTATAACAATTAATCCACTACACCATTTATAACAGACAAGTTTAATCTCTTAGTAAATAGGGGTTGTGCTTTAGTTTTTCTCTATACAGCTCATTTTGCATAAGATAGATTGTGGATTTTTCACATCAATTGTTTACTTGTAGCAGAAATTCGGCCTGCTACTCATATGGATAACTTAGTCAGCGTTTACAAGAGCATGGAAGTGGCGTCGGGATTCAATATATTCATCACTCAGAATGCAGCTTCTACCAAAAAATCTGGTAATGATTTAATATTCCTGTCAAGTAATGTCACACCAGACAAAGAATTAATTCCTCCATCAAAAGTTGTTAAAAGTGTTAAAACAATAATTGCAATCAAACTCAAACACAAGGCTGGCTAATCAGTAGTTCCTCTATAAAAAAAAGGTTTTGTTAAAAAAAAAAAATTCAAACTTGCATGCAAGGTGGAGTGCTCAGTAGATCTTACTAACAAGTGTTGCATGCAATAATGCATCTCTAGAATTTGGTCTATCAAACTTGCAAGCAAGAATGAGTAGAAATTAATAAATTTCTTTCCGGAGGCCCGGTTTATTGTAACTCTTGACTGGTAACTTCTGTTTTTGCTGTAGTTTGATCTCTAACTTGAAGTATTTCTTCTAATGTATTTTTCAGATAATATGTGAATAATGCTATATGAAGATCTTTACCTGATCATAAAATGGCTTCAGTGCATCATGCTACCTCAGTTGAATATCTTTCCATAACCTCTCATCTTCACCAATGTCCTGCATCCAACATTTAGCTCCTAATTGAGTTAAAATGTCAACTCAAAAACAACGTTTCCTGTCTTTCATTGTTTACACCTGCTAATTTGGTTCTCCTGTCCTGCCATTATTTTCTTTATATATAGGTGAAGATAATCAAACTGGCATCAACATTTGTGGGTCCCAAGATAATGGCCAAACCCGTTCAGAGACTTTAGTCTCTGAAAGTCAGAACCAATGTCGACGAAAAGGATCAAACAAGGCATCAATTACTAATCAGAGATCATCTGGGTCAAAGTTAGGGAAACCGTCATTTCCTACAAAGAAAAGGGTTCAGGTACCACCATATCCAACTTCCGAGACCCAAATGGAGCCTGAAAAGCTGAAAGGTGGACTTGTTGAAAATGACAAAAACAAACCTGAAAAATGTGACGTTTTACCAAAAGATAAGCCTTTTATATGTGAGAAGGGGGAACCACTTTTTTCTCCTTTTTTCTGGCTGAGAGAGGAAGAGGATTTAGAGAAATCAAGTCAGCAGACCGATGGCAATGAGTTCATGTGTACACCGCCAGATGCTCCTTGCTTCAGCGACATCAAGGACTCAGATGATGAGATCCATGGTAACAGTCCAAAAGTAAGATTTTAATTTCATTCCCAACTGTTTATCTGAGCTCATGGTATAATGCAAGATCATTTAATTTATGAAGGCTTTGTTATGTCTCCTGGTCAAAATAATGGTTCTATTTTCCATTTCTATTCTTACAGAGAGGAGCCTGTACCTTATCAAACAATGCAGATTTCATCGATAGTGAAATGTTTGATTGGACCCAAAGGCCTTGCTCTCCCGAACTTTGTTCAACCCCCACAGTAATGCAGGTACCTAGATCACGAATGTGAACAAGAAAGTTTTCTCTTTTCCGTTCCTCATTCTGTACCAGACCTTGAGCTAATTTTGTTGATTTAGATTGAGGATACTGCTGTGCAGAGTGGAACTCCAGGGAAGGCCGAGGCTGCCTTGATAGAAACAACTACAGGTCCAAAGATTAGTCCCACCAACAGAGAACGCCCTGGAAGTAAAAGGACGACAGACCAAACTTTTGAAAATAAAGGTAGAATGAGAACGTCTAATAAGAAAGTCAGCAAAGCAACTGAGACCAGAAAAAGCAAGAGACCCAAGAAAACTATGTGTGAGGTGACTTCAGTTCAAGTTGAATCAGGCAAAGTAACTTGTCGAGATATGGAAGAGGGAAATAAAGACACTCCCCTGACTCTGAAGCAAAAACCCAGACAAAATAGAAAGGTCTGCTCAGAAGTTGGCTTTCAGGAGAAAAATGTTCTGGCTCTATCTGATGGGACAAAGCCTATGGCAAACAGCAATAAAAATGCAGTTCCTCATGTTTCACCTTCAGACGATCTTGAAAAGAGCAGTGAGGGAAAAAGCGACTTAAAGAAAACTGGTAAGAGGAAAGGCACCAAGAAGACACTTGCTCAGCCAGAGAAATTTGGTCATAAAGTGAAAACTGGAAAGTTTGAAACTGGCAAAGGCCACATAAATACAGAGCAAGGCGATGAGGTTTTGATTTCTCAGTCACACACTGATTTGTTGCTACAGGACAATGGCAAAGAAGTTTCAGATAGGGGCATCACAAGAACATATGAAGCAAAAAGTGAAAAAGGGCCAAAATCTCTAAAGAAGGTGAAGTTCTCTGTAGAAAACCCGTTCAAGGATAACTGCAATGATATCCTCTTAGGTGCTAATGATGAGGCTGGAATGAGAACCCTGGCTCTTCAAGAAAATGAAGGTGCTACAGATAAATCAGGGGTGAAAGTTCCTGCAAAAATGGCTCTGGATGGCAGAGTTTTGCTTAAATGCAAAACGCCTCCTAGTGCATTCTATTGTGCTTTCTGTCAATCTTCTGAAGAGTTTGAGGTACCTCTGTCTTTTGTTTGAAATATTGCCTTTATCCTCCCCCTCCCTTGTAACTTCTTCATGAATCTTTTGATTGATTAGCTAAAGTACGGTTGTACTGTTGTTAACTGAACCAAAACTTTAGGCTTTGGGGATCATGGTTCACTACCTCAATGGCAAGCTAGTGGCAGAAAATGACAACGCAAGAACAAATGCTGTACATGTGCACAAAAATTGTGCAGAATGGTATGACATTTAAAGCAATTTGTCTATGAGGGATTATTTAGTTCACTAAGTTGCAGCAAGATAATGGAAGTATCTAGTTTCCTTCACCAGCTCTCTGCCTCCAGACTATTCATTTACTTATTCAAACAACGTTTGGGCAGTCATTAGCATGCATATTTAAAGGAAAATGAACATCAAATTACCAATTTAAATATTTACTGCTGAGACAACTTAGAGAGCTCTGCATGTCTTCCATCTGAAATAAATCAATTCGAATGTGCATCTATTGGTCTGACAATGAGTGATGTGATGGAAATAAATGGTCTTGCAGGGCTGATTATTGCACGAGAGCACTTTTCATAATGTTATTTCTATCATAACGGTCGTGTTTTAAATAATATGCTGTACATCTTTTTCAGGGCCCCTAACGTGTATTTTGAAGGTGATAACGTTATCAACCTTGAAGCTGAATTGTCTAGAAGTCGAAGAATTAGATGCTCATGCTGTGGCATCAAAGGGGCTGCCCTTGGATGTTATGAAAAGACTTGCCGCAAGAGTTTTCATGTTCCTTGTGCTAGGTTGACTCCAGAATGTCGATGGGATTATGTAAGTTTGAATGAATAAAGTGAATTTCTCGAACCCGAATAAAGCACATGTATACTAAGTTCTATTCTGTTTACCAAACTTGACAGGAAAACTTTGTCATGCTATGCCCAATTCATGCTTCCTGTGTACTGCCAAATGAGATGCCTGACTCTCAATCCAGGAAGAAAAGAAAATCTGCCGCTGAAAGGTTTGTTGCTTTCCTGAGCAATGGTTATCAGGGCCGTCCAGATTTCATTTGTGGTTGTGTGTGTGTGAGAGAGAGGGAGAAACAGGGTGCTCCATTGGGTCGAATACGAAACCTTCTACATAATAAAAAAAGAAACTAATACCATTGTGCTATTAGACGATTTCATTCCATTTGTAATTACTGTTTATATGATGAATTTTTTTTGTGGGATTTATTTATTTATTTATTTATTTTTGAATACAGAAAGTCTTATATCCATCAAGAGGAAACCACAGATGAATATAAAAGTAGTTCAAAGGTGACGTGGAAACCTCAGAAGAAGTTCAAAAACCTAGTTCTCTGTTGCTCAGCTCTGACCAACACAGAGAAGGTAAACAAACCAGCAATTCACTTATTCTATTTTTAAAGTGTCAAATCAGAATAAAAATGATGCAGTTTAGAAATTTTATGGTGCAAATGCAGGCAGTTGTCACAGAATTTGAGAACTTGTCGGGAGTAACAATACTGAAGAACTGGGACTCAAGTGTCACCCATGTAATTGCAACTACAGAAGAGAACGGAGCATGCAGACGGACACTCAAATTTTTAATGGGTGTGTTGGAAGGAAAATGGATTTTGAGTGTCCAATGTGAGTATTTTTCTAGCTGTAGATCAGTTCTAATTAACCAAACAGTTCTGACTAAAAGTTCTGTAGGGACAAGTTTCAAATAATTTGATGCTACAGCTTCGCTTCATTTGGTTATTTAGTTTAATATCTAAGTGTTTGTGTTGATGCAGGGATTAAAGCTTGCATGGGAGCTGGAGAATTAATTGACGAGCAGCATTATGAGATTTCTATTGACATTCATGGAGTTAGGGATGGACCCAAGCTTGGAAGATTACGACTTCTAAACAAGGTTGCTTTTTTTTCTCCAACACTATTGATGTGTACAATTCTTAATCAAATCAAAGATTCTCAATTGCATTGAACAGAATAGAAACTTCCCAGTAAAATTGCCAAGGACTAATATGGGAGGAGTGGGAAATTGGCCTATTTGTAGCACCTGATTTAGGAATTAAAAAGCAAGCATGTCAGTGGGGATATAGACAATGAAATTGCCTAAGTTCCAGAGGATAACTTGAGAAGCGTGCCAGGGCACCTCATTTAGGTATTTGTTTGTTCTGTGACCTCTGAGACACCTACTTTAGCATCTATAGCTGATTTTCCATGAAAAAAGTCGCTAACTTATCCTGCCCTCTTTAATGCTTGTTCACTCGAAAGGTTAGCTACCTGCTAGAGACCATAATATATTTGGAAGCTTGACTTGTTCATTTTTCTGTGGCTTGCAGCAACCAAAACTTTTCCATGGATACACGTTCTTTTTCATGGGTGATTTTGTGCCTTCATACAAAGGATATCTTCATGATCTTGTCACTGCTGCTGGAGGAAAAGTTCTGAACAGAAAGCCTGTTGCAGGAGACCAAGCTATTGCAACAACCTTAATCATCTACAGTCTCGAGCTTCCTGAGCAGTGCAAGCCATCCAACGGAAGTTCAGTCTTGAACCACAGACGTTCTTGTGCAGAGGCTTTAGCCCATTCTGCTGGAGCCATGGTAGCAAGCAATTCATGGATTCTGAACTCCATTGCAGGTCATAGATTGCAAGAAATTGGAGAATGATTATATAGCTTCATCAACCCGCTCCGACTTCAGGTTAGTGTTGAAGTCAGGTTACAATAATTTAGGTCCAAGGAAATGAAGTCTTGAGGTTGCTATAATTGTTGAAGGGGTCGTTATTTATGCATTATTACGGTTTGCATGCAACACTTGTGTCACATATGTTATTCTAAGTAAGTTACTAAAAAGAATCTTAATTTCTTGAACAGCGCAGTATCCCATTGAGTTACATAGATTTTTACATGGATTCTCTCAGCCATACAACTCTTGTACTTTTGAATACAGCTATTCAAGTCAAACTAATTCTGTCAGAATGGAGGAAACAATTGGATAAAGTTAAGCCCCATCTAGTGCTTCCAGTCCTAAGTTACCTCTTCTTCTCGTGCCAGAACAACAGCCTTACAACTGTTGTTCTCTCTCTTTAAATTAGCACAGTCTCCTTGCCTTTGATCATGTTTAGCAACCAACATTTGGAAGGACTCAAACATATTCTCCAAGGCCACGATCTCCTCTTGAACGTCAACCGGGGGATTGCTCCCTGAAGATGATGACAATTGCCCCTCATAGTTTCGGACCCTCTCAAGGCTCGTCATAACTTTTGCCCTCATTTCATCCGTTGCTCTCCACATCATCATATTCTCCAATTGTGCTTCTTTGAGCTTCCATTTCATCAATCGGTATCCATCTAACGACCTCAAAACCTGTTCTGAGAGAATCTTGTTTTGCTCTTGGAGGGCTGCATTTCCCTGAATTTCTCCTCCTCCAACACATTCCCTGTCCTTGTGCTTCGAAGCACATTCTTGTACTTTTTGGAGCAGCATCTCATTTTGCGCCTTGAGGTCATTTATGAGTTCCTCCATCCCACTCAATTCTTGTACCCTTCTTGAAAGTTCTGCAGCCATTATCTCCTTCTCTTTCCCCAAACTAGAGCACATAATCTCAAGGCTTTTTTGTGCCGCCAAGCTCGCGCTCAGCTCTTTCCTCAGCTTCTCTTTCTCATCCACCACCACCACCACCTCGCTGCTGTGCCTCTTCTCCCTCAGTTCGGTGTTGCACCGCTGCAGCTCAGCTGTCGATCTTTTGTTGCCAAAAGATTGGCATTTCTGAATTCTGATCCTGACAGTATCGAGGATGGTCATCATTGCAGCCACCCTCAGCATCCTCCTGCGGTCATTTTTTTCTTTGTAACAGGCATCTTTGTGCTCTTGGATTATTTTCAATAGTAACTTCAGATGTGCCGCCACCCCTAATCCACAGATCAATTCTATCAATCTCATTGCTTCTTAATATCATAGAAATAGCCAAGTGGTATTAGGTCACTTGTATTAATTTCATACATAAAGCGTGAAACAGATGATTCAAACTTAACATATTTTTGAAATATATTTATACAAATGAATAAAAAAGATATTAAAAAAAGAAAATATAGAGATGATTCGATTTACCTTTTAATGCAGCGTCATCGTATTGTTGTTCTGAGGTTGATGGAGCCAGAGAGAATTCTTCTGGTGTCGAATTTGCATGAACCCTGCTCATAATTTCTCAAAATGGCCAAGAAAAATGACTCATCAATATGAATACTTTCAAGAAATCAAGAATAACAAACAATGGAATGGGGAAAATAATTAAACGATCGCTACAAAGAGAAGAAAAGGCTTCTCGATGATGATTGAGAGAGATCCAAAGAGAGGTTGATTTTCAGGCCAACCCTCTGTTTATCTCTCTCCATCTCTCTCCCTCTGTAGAAAATAATTAATACTAGTGTTTTCTTTGATGATGATGGAGGGAGCTGAGAATTATTTGGGCAGGGCAGTTAGCATTTGGCGCAATCATCGGGAAAATGAGACAATTTGGTTGGCTCCATGTGACCGACCCAACTGCTCATTCCCATTAATCTTTTTTATGTACGTCCCCATGCATGGGAGGGATTATTCATTGTCAACTTCTTTTGCATTCTAAAAAAAGTTTATATTTTCATTTTTGTTTTTTGAAAGGCAAAAATGTCCGGAAATTATCCATTCTTCCAAGAAATTGATGATGGGTTGCAACTATGAAGGAAAAAAATGGACCTTTTTTTTTAAAAAAAAAATGAAATCATCATTTATTGGAAGCATTTTATAAATATATATTCTTTCCATGTAAGAGAGAATTTACTAGGAAGTTATTTCACAAAATTAAACTAAATTAAATTGAAATTTTGTTCGTTTGAAATGTAACACTAAATATTGAATAGGATAGTTGATTTGATTCGATTTTTTCAATATTTTTTTTAATTATTTTGTTAATTTCTTTTTTGAAAGTAATGAATATAAAATAATATTTTAGTGTTTGGTGCAGTTAAATAATCTTTTAAAGAATTATAATCAAATATGAAACCAACAAATTCAACTTAGTTTCGGTATTATTGAGTTTTTAATTTTAATTTAATTAAACAATTAAAATCAACACATTAATTAATTATATTTGACACTTAGTCACTTACTATATATTTCATTACTTCAAATATTATCTAAAAGTTAAGCTACAAATAAGTAACTTGAGTAATAGAGTTCTCATGAGGGGTCGTCAATGAATTGAAATCACATTTGAGTTCTGTTTGAATTCAATTTTAATTTTAAGATGTTTTAACCAATCAAAATATTTAATGAATTAAATTTGATTATGAATATTCAAAATTTGAAACAAGTGAATCATAATTGAATTAAGTCATGCGATCAATTAAAAATCTGAAATTCGAACTTTAATAAAATTTTTATTAAATTATTACTCTTATATATAATATTAATAAAGTTTTTAAAATGAAAGCTATTGTTTTGTTAGCTTAATGTTCATATTATTCTATTATTATTGAGCTTTAATTTAAAAATAAAAGACATATTGAAAAAATTATTAAATATAATATATAATAATTTAACTATATGTAAAAATAATATTATGTAAGAATTTATTATTCAAATATTTAACTTTTAGACTAATATATGATATAAAGTTGTTAAATATTCAAATATAAAAAAAATTTACTTTCTAAGTATAGTATTTTTATATAATCCAAAAAGTGAAAAAGCAAAAATATATTAAAATGAGTGGAATTTTTTTTGTTGGACCTTAATATCAATTGAATTTAAATACGATACTAATTTATAAAGATTTTATAAGATATTAAGTTGAATTTAAATATAAATTTTAATAATTAAATTTAAATATAAATATAAATAATTTAGTGCAAATCCGACCCGTAGTCAACGGCTCTAATCTAACTCTCACATCAAATTAAAAATCCATTAAAAAAAAAGGAAAAAAGAAAGAAAATCTGTCCTCTTCAAAAGAAATAAGAAAATCATGCCTTGCCCCTCAATTTTCACCTTCAGTCGCTGCCCAACGCCGAAACCCTAGAAATAGCGGTGCCCATAGACAATTTGCATAAAATCAAACAGATTTTTCTAAATGGCATCCTCGTCAAATTCAGCTGAGGTTACACCGCCGTGGCTCGAATTGCCGCGAGAGATAACGGCGACGATTCTGCAAAAGTTGGGGGCTATAGAGATACTGACGACAGCAGAGCAAGTGTGTACTACCTGGCGGAGCGTGTGCCGGGACGATGCCATGTGGCAGTGCATCGATATGCGAAATGAAGGCAATCTCTGGGAAATATCATATGACTTGGAGAATATGTGCCGCCACGCAGTGGATCGCAGCCAAGGCCAACTGATTGACATCAATATTGAGTATTTCGGCACTGACGATTTGCTTCTCTACATTTCCCAGAGGTAATTTTTGAGGTCGTGCAATTTTTTTTGGAACATTTTTTGTTGGATACGAGGTTCTATGATCAATCGCGTATTAGCTTAGACTTAATGTCCAGGTACAAACTCTATAGCAAGTATCTTTATACTTTTACTAGTTATTTTCTTGTCCTAGGAGCGTAAAGTTCCGTGCGCTGGATTGTTGCGGCTGAACCATGTAAAGTATTTTCCTATTTGGTGTATCTGTTTATTTGATTTCCTATTTTGGAGGTTGCAGACTCAAAGTATGTAGTGGAGTAATATTATTGTGTTATTTGGCTATTTTGCGGGAACTTTAGATGGTGATTATATTTCCAACATGTAAATGGTTATATATCGGAACCGAAGTTGTTCAAATTTGCTTATAGTTGAGTAGATATAGAGCATGATCATTGAATTTCAAAACGAAAGGTGTATTATTGTTTTTGGGAAAATGGAAGGGTGTAAAAACAGAGTCTCTGGTTTTTGTTTCTATGGGCTACAGTTTTGGCTGATTGTTCATGGTCATTTACTCGGTTGCCTCTGATATTAGTTTCCTGTGGTTTAGGTTCTATTTCGCTTCTACAAATGTGGATTTGTGTTTCCTGTTTATGTCTTTTTAACCAGTTTGATTGTTCCATGATTTGAATTGAAGTTTTAAACAACTTAGTGGCAGCTGGTAATTGATTGCTTTTTAACATTTTGTGAAAGCATACTTCAAGCTTTGTGGCCAAACTTTCCCCCAGCTTCAAGTAACATGAAATAGAATAAATTTTCCACTGTACCTTGTCCAAGTGTTTTGAGTTTAATAGGAACATTTTTTTGGGCATAAAGGATTGATATTATTATGTATCATGTCTATATTTGCTGTCCGCTGCTTGTGCTTGCAAGGTCCCAATAAGTGTTCTTGTACATGCATTTATATATGCAAATAGTAGAAAGTTTCTTTAGTGTAAACTTTGGTCTTGCAAAATGCATTGTGCTGTGCAGGGACCCACTGGAAGAAGCTGTGGAAGCTTTGTTGGATATCTTAGTGAAAATAGTTTTATGGAGTTATTAAAACTGTTAAGTATTAGAAAGAAAATGTCCATTTGTATATGTTTCTGACTTGCTGCATTGTGTGAAATATGTCCATCTTTTGCACATCTCCTTTAACTTTGTCTTTTGCTGACTTATTTAAATACTTGGTTATCATACAAATGCTTGCAAGTTGCATGATTTGTGTCCTTGTATCTAAATCCGCTTGTAGTATAGTATCGATTTATCTATTTATATTACATAAACTCTTATTGACATGCGACACCGGTGACTGTCCTCTGTTAATTGTTTGTATAAAGATGCACCTGAATTTTCCGTTCTGCTACCAAGAGAGCTTGTTTCTCACACCCTGTTTAATAGGTCTAGTCAGCTCAAACGTCTTCGACTTGTATTTTGCTATGGCATAACCAGTGAGGCTCTGACTAAAGCAGTTAAAAATTTTCCTTTGCTGGAGGAGCTGCACTTATATTACACCTCTATTAGCATTGAAACTATTGAAGCTGTTGGTTGCTATTGCCCACACTTAAAGTCATTTAAATTGAACAACCGCGGGTATAAATTCCCACACATAGTATGTGATCTGGAGGCACTAGCAGTTGCACAAAACATGCCTGGGCTATGCCACCTTCAACTATTTGGAAATAAAATGACAAATGACGGCCTGCAGGCCATTCTTGATGGTTGTCCTCATCTTGAATCCCTTGATCTGAGACAGTGTTTCAATGTTAACTTGGGGGGAAATATAGGAAGACTGTGTCGTCAGCGGATTAAAGATCTGAGGCATCCCAATGACCCCACAGATGATTACGGGTTTGATGCTGAACTTCATGATAATGTAACTTCTGATGATGATTACATAACTGGATATTCTGACATTGACATTGTGTCTGATTATGATGATTATCTGGAATTCTCTGGTGGGAGCATGTCTTATTCATCCGATGATAACCCTTTTCCTGACTGGTGATACAAGGGGAAGCGATCATTCTTGATCATTTCTGCAAGAGAAAGAGATTTAACGGCATTCGTCTGTAATATCCGAGTTGTGCTTGCCTGATGGGGTGAGATGTGCCTTATTCATCTTGTCTGATTGCAATATGATTTCTTTTTCTGCTGCAAGTGATGAGGGGCTGGGCAGCCATTGTTGTATACCTTAATTTAATCTGTGTCTGTTTGTTTTACTTGTGTATATTTTTGACCAAAAAGCTACTGCAGATGTCTTCCCGCTTGATTTGTCCAAAATCATAATGCACATCATCCACTGAACTGCACATACGCTACGATATGGATAGAGATATAACATAATATGAGATACAAATTAACATGAAATATGATGCTACAAAAATTCAATAAAATTTTAGGATGTAAAAATTTATGATGGGTTGGATCCCATCCCAAATCCATAAAAAATTATAACAAATTCGCCTTAAACACAAAACACAAAACACAAATCAATTTCAATCCATTAATACTGGGAATGTTTAGTTATGTTTTTTTATGTGGTTTTATTATGTGTTTATTATTTGTTTTGGGGTAATGAATTATTAGAGAATATAAAAGTTATGTTGGAGAATATAATTGATTTTTGGTTATATTTTGAGGAATAGTTAAAAAATAATTTTGCAAAATTTTTATATGTTTGTTTATGTTTCGAAAAGAGACATTTTTTGCTGTAACAATCAAATGGATATTTTTTTGTTGGTTTTTTGATGTGAAAATAAAAATTCAAATAATAATAAAATATATGATGTATATATAATATGTACGTATATATTAAAAAATAGGGAAGTTTTGAAGATAATGAAGAATAGTTGAGAATATTTTAGATTTTTTTTTAAATATTGTTTTAAAAAAATAAAAATATGTTTAATTATATTTTTTTAAAATAATTTTGTTCTGGACAAACATCCCATTATATCTAAACAAATGACTTAAACCTGTGCTGTCAAATTAATCCTCTTTTGCTTGATCAAAAAAATTAATCCTCTTTTTACATGGAAAATAAAAAAATATTAATTTTGGTTCAAAATAATAATAAACAAATAAATCCGTCCATTTAAAATTTAAATAGAGGTGCTGTGCTCTAACAAAATGCTCCATTTTTCAAATCTGTAGCCTCCCGCCTTGCAAAAATAGAACACCGAGAATATATCAACATGGGAAGAAAGAAATCCAAACTCAAAAAGGCGGCCCCGCCATGGATCGAACTGCCAGGAGATGTGACGGCGAATATCCTGCAGAGGTTGGGTGCGATTGAGATACTGTTAATTGCACAGAAAGTGTGTACTACTTGGCGGAGAGTGTGCCAGGATCCAGCCATGTGGCGAGTTATTGTCATGAAAAACCCGGGTGACCTCCACCGAATATACGACCTCAGTGCGATGTGCCGTGACGCTGTGGATCGTGGCCAAGGCCAATTAATCGACCTCAATATTGAGTATTGTGGCGACGATGAAATGCTACACTATATCTCCGAGCGGTTAGTTTCTGTTTTCCTTCGTTAATTTCGATTGTAGCTAACACGGTATGATGTGGTAGATGTTTGCTTTCTTTTCCCAAATTTGGATAGCTTCTTGATGGACCTAGTTCTATTTGAGGCATTTCAGTGAATGACGCTGTGTTTTAATCTATATATGAGATTGTGCACAGTAACTGTAAGGCTGCCTGTGCATTTGTTTATCTGGACGCTGGTAGTTTCATTGCTCACGAGTCGACTCACAATAGTTATTGTGAAGTGATCTGGAAGGATGATTTTATGAGATTTGGTCTGGTCAAACCTACCATTTGGCGGTTTTGTGTTTGAAATTGGATATCCCACAGGAGTCTTTTAAGGAGATGTTTGCAAAAGAAAATGTGGATAGTGAGAATTGGCGGCATTATATTTGCCAATGACAAATGAAATGAATGGTAAGTTCAAATTTGCATTGGTGTAACACTAAAGAGTTATATGCAGCTTTGAAGATTAAAGCGTGCTTCATTTTTGCTTTTATTTTTGAGCTGCTGTTTCTTGCTTCTGCTTCCTCCTTGCTCACACTAGCTCGCTTGAAGAAGTCATTTTCTCATTTTCTCCTGGCTGTTCATATATAGCGGCATTTGTGAATGTGGGAAAATTAAAAGCTTTTATGGTAATTGTTCAGGTGCCATTCTCTCAAGTTTGCATTGCCATAAGGCTCATTCTAGCCTCCGTCTAGTGTCCTCCTCTTGTGTATGATGATAGTATGCTCCTTGAAGATGCTTAAGGTCATATATTTATCATTTTCCTTTGATGCATGTTTTCATGCACTGTATGGATTCTCAGTAATCTTTGGGTGTTTAAATTTTCTACTTTCTGGTTGTTTGCCTTCATATTGTCTTATCCTTGGTGTTGCCTTTCATACACCTCAAGCATTGTCCAGCTAAAACAATGAAGTTGTTCTTGCCTTTGAGAAGTTTCCGCTGTGCTGTTGACTCTACATTTCAATACATTCTTGTTTTCCAACAATCACTTATCCGGTCTAATGTTGCACTTTTTTAACAGATCAAGTCACCTCAGACGTCTTACACTTGCAAGTTGTTATGAAATATCAGGCAACGGTTTGAGTGAAGCAGTTAAAAAATTCCCGCAGTTGGAAGAGCTGCACCTCATTATCATGCCATCAATCCTTTCTGGAGATATTGAAACTATTGGCATTTCTTGCCCTACGTTAAAGTCATCTACATATAATGAACGTGGTAGGAATCCGCTTGAAGAAGGATCAGAATATGATGAGCTTTTCAAAGGAATGGACTATAATGACATTCCACAGGCAGTTGCAAAAAGCATGCCTTATTTGTGCCGCTTTCGACTTTTTGCGAGTGACATCAATAATAGAGGACTGCAAGCCATTCTTGATGGTTGTCAACGCCTTGAACCACTAGATCTCCGGCATTGCTTCGATATAAAATAAATTATATATAATATATTCATTATTATATATAATATTTATATGAGTCGGGTGGTGGGGTGGGATCGATAAATCCCATACCCCATTAGGACGTTCCAAACTCATTCCAATTGGAACGGGTTGAGCTTGAATTCGGGTCTTACCCTGCCCCCATTTCCATCCCTTGCGGGAAACTGGTGAATCATCTAATGAAAACTGCTACCATTCGTCTTGGCACTCTGATAATCATTCTTTCCGTTATGATGACTGCACCAACTCTTTCAGTAGTGAATACCTTTCCGAGGGTGACCCATGGTTCTTTGACCGCGACTATTTTGGAGCAGGTTGACAACAAAGAGAGCCATGGCATTGGGCAATACTTACCTAACTTAATTGTGTTTTTCTACGACCTACAGCAAGTCATTTTTAGTCTCTGCCATTTCTTCCTTATTGATTCTCAGACCTGATCAATTGCCTAAAATTAACTTTGTTTCATTTTGTTTGTTCAGGTTTAGGTAGCTGAACGGTGGTGCTAGTCATCTTTTTGGTGATCCAGCCGGTCTTGGCAGTATCTTGGAGCTTCCTTTGAGTTGGGCACTATTTTTGTTCATCTCTAGTGATAGGACTTGTGGTCTATGAGCCTATTAATCTAAAATAATAAGTAACTTGTGAAAAGATAAAGGGAAATTCGATTGTAGAGCTGCCAACAGGTCGGATTTGAATAAAATTAGTTATACTCGAATTCAAATTTAATTATCAAAATTTATATTCGAATTCGATTCGATATTGTATAGGATTTTTGTTCGTTTGTATCATATCTAAATTTGATGGATATCCGAAATCAAAGAAAAAAAATCCGACTCGATTTCATGTATTTTTTTTCTTTTTCCTTTTTGCCTTTTGGATTATATAAAAATATTTTATTTACAAAGTAAATTTATGCCACTATTTCAATTTTTGATAATTTTTTTATCATGTATTAATATAAAAGTTAAATATTTGAATACTTAACCTTTATGTAATGTTATATCAGTATACATATTTGACATTTTTTTTCAATATGCTACATATTTTTATATTAAAACTTAGTATCAATAGCTTAATAAAGACATTAGGCCAACATAATATAAAGATTTTTAGTTTAAAATCTTTATTAATATATAATATAAGAGTATTAATTTAATAAAAAATTATTAAAATCTGAATTCAAATTTTTAATAGATTTGATTGTTTAATTCTATACATGATTCATTTATTTTGAATTATGAATATTTATAATTTGATCTAATGCATAGA
>JACGDI010005724.1:1134094-1144971 GCA_014898725.1 Jacaranda copaia | reverse complement strand
ACATAAAAAATAGAGGACTGCAAGCAATTCTTGATGGTTGACCACACCTTGAATCACTAGATCTCCGGCATTGCTTCGATATTGATTTAGGAGGGGATTTAGGCAAAAGATGTTTTCAACAGATAAAAGATCTGAAACGCCCTACTGACTCCACTGATGATTATGAGTACTATTTTGGCAATCATAATGAGTGGGATGCTGGAGAATCATCTAACAAAAACTGCTATCCTTCTTGGTATTCTGGTATTTATTCTTGTGTGGGTTATGATGACTACACCGACCCTTCCACTTCCAACAGCGAATACCCTTCTGACGATGACTTCTGAGATTTGAACATGTCGACAGCAAGGAGATTCGTGGTGTTGGGTAATATTTTCTAATTCAGTTGTGTCTTACTATGACCCATAGCAAGTCACTTTTCTGGTCTTAAGTCCTTTGCAATTCTTCCTCATTGATTCTCTGACTTGATCAGTTGACTAAAATATATCAATACTAACTTTCTTTCATTTTGTTTGTTTAGGTTTAGGTAGCTGGATGATGGTGCTAGTCATCTTTTTGGAGATCCAGATGGTTTTGGCAGTATTTTGGTGCTTTCTTTGAGCTGGACACTATTTTGTTCATTTCTACAGATTGAACTTGTAGCCTGTAGGCTTTTTCTGCAGTGACCCTTTCGACTGTTTTCTCTGGTTTTACTAACTTTGTGTAGCTCTAAGCTCTGAGTGCTCCTGGTCTGGTTCCTATATTTCTCAATTCTTGTGAATTCAGGAGCAAACTACAGCTTCTCCATTTGAGGCTCTGTTCATAGAAGGTTTAATGCATTTTTGCATGAGACTTGGCCACAAAATAATTGCAGATATCGTATTCAAAAAAAGTAATAAACACGAGTTAGGCAACTATAAAAACTAAATTAAAACAATTACAAAGAAATGACAAGAATAAAAATATTAGCACAAGCCCCATATGCGCTTTACGATTATTTTGCCGTATCAAATTAATCATGTTCTCATAATCAAATAAAAATATTGGTAATGTTTGCTTACAAATTATGTGTTTTGGATTATATATTTTGGAATAATGAGTTTTGAGAATGGGGTTGGCGAATGTGATGTATGTTTGTTTATGATTTGAGAATAGTAAGAAAATTATTTTGGGAAAATTTGTTATGTTTGTTTATGTTTTGAGAGAGGACACATTCTACTATAATGGTCAAATTAATGCATTTTATTATTTTGGAAGAGGATAAATTCAATTGTAGCAGTTAAATTAATGTTTTTTTGTTGGGTTTTGGGGGTTTAAATGGATTTTAGTAGTATTTTTTATTAAAATATAATAATAAAATATTGTGATGTGTAAATATATATATATATATATGATTGGTAAATTGTTAAGATAATTTTAATTATTTTATAAATCCATTTTAGGAGAAAAAAAGGCACATATTTAATTGTATTCTTCCAGGATAATTGTATTTTGAAAGAATGTAACCAAACATAGTCGTTGCTATCCAGCCATTAGCATAAATAAGAAGGAACTTGTGTAAAATTAAAGGAAAATTTGATTGTATGCTTGTTGGGCTTCCTGAGTTTCTTTTCTGGGCCTGCCAATTTATTGAATCAGGTCTTCCCCATGTCTGTCACTGTCGAACCCAAACAAAACAAAAATTAAAAAAGACAACATGTAATTGGGCCAATGGGCCTGAACATCTTTTAGGCTCCTATATTATAATGGCATCCTCACTCCGGCTCTCACATTGTTGACCCCCATTGACGCGAGAACCCTAAGATAATAGCCGCGGAAAGGGAAAAGCTCCAAATCGAAATGCCGAAAGGCAAAAAGAAAATTCAAATGGGGGTTCCTTCTTCCTCATCCTCAGCCCCGCCGTGGCGAGTGATTGATATGAAACATCCGGATCGCCCCTACATATTGGCCTACGATAACATGTGCCGTGATGCAGTGGTTCGTAGCCAGGGACAGTTAATCGACATTAATATTGAGTATTTTGGCACCGATGAATTGCTGCAGTACATTTCCGAACGGTACGTGTAGCAATGCCTCTAGTTTCATATTTTTTTTAGTTATTTTGATCGTTTTCTTCGCAAACCTAGTTCTGTCTTTTAGGTAATTTCTGTGCGTGATACTGTGTTGTTACTGTATAGGGTTACCCAGTGAGGCTGATTGTGTATTTTGATTATTTAGAAGTAGATAAGCTTTTATTGTTCTGGAGTTGATTCAGAATGGGCTTAGAAAGCTTCTGGGAACTTAGGGTGACGATGATAGTTTTAGTAAATTGATTTTGGAATGATGATACTACGAATTTTGTTTGGCCAAAGCCCAGTTCAATTGCCAAAAGCTTCTGCTATCTGTTTATCATAGAATGATCTCTATTTTTCATTGAATTTTGCTAGGGAAATTGAGGTTTAGTTTTTACATGGGAATCTGTTTGTCATTTAGATTTACTTTTGGTATTCCTGTTCTTAAATTTTCTCGCAATTATATTCATGGTTTGTTTACATTTTGAGTAGTAAGAAATTCTCAATGTTCAGTCTAGCATCATCCTTTGCTATAGTTAGGTGCTATCTGTTTGAACTAAATTTAGGTGGCCCTAGCCATTTTGAGCAGTGTACTAATTGAATGTTTACATAAGCTGATTCAAGTAAGGATTGAATGTTTTCATTTTTCAAATTTTAAATGCCAGGGTCAAACACGATGTAAGTATACGTTGAGATGAACTGAGTTCAGACATGTTTACAGTATAACCATGAAAGACTTTCTAATAAGATATGTAGAGAAATTGAGTGTGTGTTGTGCTGTCTCATTGGATCTGTACTAGGTTGAACAGGTGTTATTTAATAAGACATCCTTTTGTATTGTGCAAGATAAATGTGTTAGTGAATGACTTGGGAAGCACTGCTTTGTTCAACTGATTTGTGTAACTTTGATGCCAAAAAGATTTTCACTTTTCATTTTCTGTTGTGTTGCTGCCTTTTGCTTCTGCTCCCTCCTTGCTCAGTTTCTCATGGGAAAATGGCAGTTCTCCATGTTGTTCATATGTAATGAGTGGCATATGTCAATGTGCCTAAAAGTTTTTCTGGTGATTGTTTAGGTGTACACTCTTGATTTTGTATTGCCATAATAAGGCTTATTCCAACGTCTCAGTTTTGCCTCTCTTTCGCAGTGATGACATTATGCTTACAGCAGCTGTGTTTTATTTATCATTTTTCCATGCACTATATAGATTTTCTTAATGCTGAAGAATATTTGTGCTTATAGATTCTCTACTAGGAAGGTTGTTTGTTCTCATATAGTTTAACCTGTGTTGTTGCCTTTGGTGCACCTTATGCATCCTCTGGCTAAATCAATGAAGCTGTTCTAAGTTCCCTATATGCTGTTGAATATACATGCTAACACATTCCACTTCCCCAAAATCACTTATCTGGTCTATTTTTGCACTGTTTCGACAGATCAAGTCATCTCAGACGTCTGAGACTTGTATCTTGCTCTGGTATATCAGGCAAAGGCTTGAGAGAAGCAGTTAAAAACTTTCCACAGTTGGAAGAGTTGCACCTCTTTTTCATGTCATCAGTCCACGCTGAAGATATTGAAACTATTGGCATTTCTTGCCCTTTGTTGAAGTCATTTACATTTAGTGATCGCGCGTATCAGTTGCCGCCTACGGAAACCAATGACTACGCACTGGCTGTTGCAAAAACCATGCGTAATCTGCACCACCTTGGACTTTTTGGGAACATGATGAACGATGAGGGACTGGAAGCCATTCTTAATGGCTGTCCACATCTTGAATCACTTGATCTCCGGTGGTGCTTTAGTGTTAAGCTGAGTGGTGAATTAGGTGAAAGAGCTCAGCAGATAAAAGATCTGAGACGCCCTAGCAACCCCACTACTGATTTCGAGTGGCTTGCTGCAATTAATGGTAATAAGGAGTCTCTGCTTTATGGTAGTAACAACTACCCTATTTGGCGCAGAGGTGTCACTGATGAAGAAGTGTGGTTCTCTGACTGAGCTTCGAACAGGTTTTACAGTGAGGAGATTCCGTGGTTTTTCACAATTCTTCCTTATTGGTCACCTGAATTTATCAACTGCTGAAGATGTCGATCGATGATAGCATTGTCTCATTTTCTTTGTAGGTTTGTAGCTGGATGGTGGTGCTAGTTATCTTTTGGGAGATTCAAATGGTTTTGGCAGCCCGCCCTTTTGAGCCTCTCTCCTCATATATAGTAATAGTGCTTTTCGGGCTTTTATAAAATGACCCTTTTGGCTATTTCTATGGTTTTGCTAAATCTGCCTCGAGCTATACTCTGAGGCCATTGTTCATATTGTTGGAATTGCTTGGAAGTACTATTTTCTCCCCTTGTGTGTATTGTGTGGTTGGGACCTCCAGTTGATGAGTGGCATGGTACTGTTTCACCAAAGCAAAAGATGAAGAAATACCTTCTAGGGGAGCTGTGATGAAACAATCTAACAAACAGCGGTTCTAATACATCGCGTAAGTAAGTATGGAAAAATAAAAAACGCTCCATTTGACGGCTTCTTATGTCTATAAATTCCACGAGGCTCAGAAATTACAAAGATCCCTTCATCTTGGAGAAATCTTATTACTGTTATTGTTGTTGTTATTTTCTTTTTTGAGAGAACATTATAAATAATAAAATATTATTCTTTCAATAAATTAATATATTTTTATTCTCAAATTAAAGAATTAAAGTATGAACTATACATAAAGTGCTTATTATGGGTCAAACATAAAATTTTTCACTTAATAAAGAAGATGGATGTTATTTGGGATACAAGATATTGGGTGAGAAATTGTACTATTCAAGCTGTTATTTTTCATGCTTTTTTTGGACATTTGGAAGAAGTTACAATCAATTGGGGAATGTTTGGTTATGTTTTTTGTTTGATTTTGTTATGTATTTTGGAAGAATAAATTATTAAAGAATGTGAAAAATGATTTTTGGTATGTTTATTTACATTTTGGGGGAGACATTTTATAAGATATTTTTAGAATTTATAATATGTTAGATTTTATTTTAGAAATAATTTGTTATTGAAGTATTTGGATAAAAAAAGATTTTAGAACTTATAAGATGTTAACAATAGTAATTTTGTGATTAAAATAGTTAAAAATGAAGGAACTTGTTGAGATCTTAAAAATAAGTTAGGGTTTCCTTGCCTTTTTTAAAAGAGCTTGTAAACTCTTTTTTAAAAAAAATTACCAAACACTTTTTATCAACTTATAAGCTCTTAAATATTTTATAAGATGTTTTGAGGAGTTTATAAGCTCACCTTAACACCCTCTTAGCACCCGTTTGGTTTGTTTTCAAAAGTCAAAATCCCTTCTCATTTTTTTTTGAAAATGAAAACAAAAAGTTATCAACTTCTCTCGTATGTTCGCATACATGCATTCTCATCACATTTTTTTAAACACATTCTTACCTTTCTCTTCATTTTCGCATTTTATTTTCTCTTACTTATATTTGCACGATTTTTACTACAAAAATAATATAATATCTAAATACAACTCATTTTTAACCCTACACAATCATTTTGTTTTAGATAAAATATCCAAACAATATTTTATTTTCAAACTCACATTTATAACTAACTTTTTCACTATTTATTCTCATCGTAAAATAAAAATGCCTCTAGGAAACAAAACCAAACGGGCTCTAAGGAACTTGTGAAAAAGTGAGGTAAAATTCGATTGTGCGCTTGTTGGGCTTTTGAACTTTCTTTTTCAGGCCTTTCCCAAAGTCTATCACCATCGAACACAAAAACTCGAACAACAAAAGACAATATATAATTGGGCCGATGGGCCTGAAAATCTTTTGGGCTCCTTTGTTATAACGGCATCCTCACTCCCGCTCTTATACTGTTGCCCCTTTGAGGCGAGAACCTAATATGATCGCCGTGGGAAGGAAGAAGTTCCAACTTCGAAGGCCGAAAGGCAAGAAGAGAATTCCGATGGAGGTTCCGTCATCCTCATCCTCAGCCCCGCCGTGGGTCGAACTACCTAGAGATGTGACAGCGAATATCCTGCAGAGACTGGGAGCGGTTGAAATACTGGAAAACGCTCAGAAAGTGTGTACTACTTGGCGGAGAGTGTGCCAGGATCCCGCCATGTGGCGAGAGATTGATATGAAAAATCCGGATGACCTCCACGATGTGCCCTTTGACCTCAGCGTCATGTGCCGTCAAGCAGTGGATCGTAGCCAGGGACAGTTAATCGGCATTAATATTGAGTATTTTGGAACCGATGAATTGCTTCAGTATATTTCCGAACGGTACATGTAGCAATAACTCTAGCTTCATATTTTTTAGTAATTTTGATCGTTTGCTCGTAAACCTAGTTCTTTCTTTTAGGTAATTTCTGTGCGTGATACTGTGTTGTTACTGTAGAGGGTTCAACCGTGAGGCTGATTGTGTATTTTGTTTATTTAGAAGTTGATAAGCTTTTATTGTTCTGGAGTTGATCTAGAATGCGCTTAGAAAGCTTCTGGGAACTTAGGCTGACAATGATAGTTTTAGTAAATTGATTTTGGATGGATGATATTACGAATTGTGTTTGGCCGAAGCCCAGTTCAACTGCAAAAAGCTTCTTCAATCTGTTTATCATAGAATGATCTTTATTTTTCGTTGAATTTTGCTAGAGAAATTGAGGTCTAGTTTTTACATGGGAATCTGTTTATCATTTAGATTTACTTTTGGTATTCCTGTTCTCAAATTTCCTTGCAATTATATTCCTGATTTTTTTACACTTTGAACAGTAAGAAGTGTCTTTTAAGTTCTTTGAAATTCTCAATGTTCAGTCTAGCATCATCCTTTGCTATAGTTAGGTGCTATCTGTCTGAATTAAATTTAAGTGGCCCTAACCATTTTGAGCAGTGTACTAATTGAATGTTTACATAAGCTGATTCAAGTAAGGATTGAATGTTCTCATTTTTCAAATTTTAAAAGCTAGGGTCAAACACATTGTAAGCATAAGTGGAGATGAACCGAGTTCAGGCATGTTTTCATTGCATAACTAAGAAGAGAAATTGAGTTTGTGTTGTGCTTTCTCACCGTCCAATAGTATATCATACAGGCATAATTGGTCTTAGTTTTGGGCAATTTTGGTGGGATACAACAACGATGGGTTTATTTGTGGATGGGTAATTGAATTATGAAAGGAAGAGGATCTGTACTGGATTGAACGGGTTGTTGTTTCATAGGACATCCTTTTGTATTGTGTAAGATGTTTGTGTTAGTGAATGACTTGGGAAGCACCCTTCTATTCAACTGATTTATGAAACATTGATGCCAAAATGTTTTTCACTTTTCATTTTCGGTTGTATTGCTGCCTTTTGCTTCTACTTCCTCCTTGCTCAGTTTCTGTGCCTGAAAATGGCAGTTCTCCTTGTTATTCATATGTAGCGAGTGGCATATGTCCATTTGGCTAAAAGTTTTTCTGGCGATTGTTTAGCTGTACATTCTCGATTTTGTATTGCCATAATAAGGCTCATTCTGACCTCTTAATCTTGTCTCTTTTGTGCAGTGATGAGAGTATGCTCACAGAAGCTGCATTATATTTATCATTTTTCCTTGCACTATATAGATTTTCTTAATGCTGAAGAATATTTGTGCGTATAGATTCTCTACTGGGAAGGTTGTTTGTTGTTCTCATATAATTTAGCCTGTGTTGTTGCCTTTGGTACACCTTTTGTATCCTCTGACTAAATCAATGAAGCTGTTCTTTCTTTTCAAAAATTCCCTATATGCTGTTGAATATACATGCTAACACATTCTACTTCCCCAAAATCACTTATCTGGTCTATTGTTGCACTGTTTCAACAGATCAAGTCATCTGAGATGTCTGAGACTTGCATGTTGCTATGGTATATCAGGCAAAGGTTTGAGAGAAGCAGTTAAAAACTTTCCACAGTTGGAAGAGTTGCACCTCTTTTTCATGTCATCAGTCCCCGCTGAAGATATTGAAACTATTGGCATTTCTTGCCCTATGTTGAAGTCATTTACATTTAATGATCGCGGGTATAAGTTTCCACTTAGGGAAACCAATGACTACGCACTGGCTGTTGCAAAAACCATGCCTAATCTGTGCCACCTTCGACTTTTTGGTAACACGATGAAGAATGAAGGACTGGAAGCCATTCTTGATGGCTGTCCACACCTTGAATCACTTGATCTCCGGCAGTGCTTTAGTGTTGATCTGATTGGTGAATTAGGCAAAAGAGCTCAGCAGATAAAAGATCTAAGACGCCCTAGTGACTCCACTGCTGACTATGAGTGGGATGCTACAATTTATGATGATGAAGATGACTATTCATCTGACTGTTCTTATGCTTACTCTTTTGGAGAGTATGAGTATTATGATGACTACACTAACCCTTTCAGTAGCGAGTTCTTTTCTGATAATGAAGTGTGGTTCTTTGACCATGACTATTTCTGAGCTTCGAACAGGTTTACTGTGAGGAGATTCATGGTTTTTTTCACAATTCTTCCTTATCGGTCATCTGAATTTATCAACTGCTTAAGATGTCGATTGATGATAACATTGTCTCATTTTCTTTGTAGGTTTGTAGCTGAATGGTGGTGCTAGTTATCTTTTGGGAGATTCCCTTTTGTGCTTCTCTCCTCCTATCTAGTAATAGTGCTTTTTGGGCTTTTATGCAATGACCCTTTTGGCTATTTCTATGGTTTTGCTAAATCTGCCTCGACTCTGAGGCCATGTTCATATTGTTGGAATTGCTTGGAAGTACTATTTTCTCCCCTTGTTTGCCCTGTGTGGTTGGGACCTCCATTGATGACTGGAATCGTACCATTTCACCAACGCGAAAGATGAAAGAATACCTTCTTGGAGCTGTGATGAAACGTTCTAACAAGTAGGGTTCCTAATGCATCGTGTTAATACTCAAAATATGGTAAGAGAAAAAACTCCATGATGACTTCTTATATGTATAAATTCCATGAGACGTAGAAATGATGTACTGCAAGAGCCGCATCATCACGAACAAAGAACTATGCGATCCCTGATCACTACGAATGCTCGAGTCAATGCAGAGGGAGGACTTATAAACACAGATAAGTGGTCATTTGGCTTACATATCTTCTGAGTGGGTGGTCTAAATTAACTGGAGGTGAAGTCCTGCATGCGCATAAAAATTGCTGAAATTACCATTTACAGCCCTTTAACGTACAATTTCGGTAGAGCTCCATATTTGTGATCCAAATGGTAAAATACACAGTACACGTTTAGTGATATTATTTAATTCATCACAAAATACACAAAACATATAAAAGTATTCCTTTGCATGGGTCAATTAATCATATAAAGCAAGCAAAATATGATAATATAAGTACAACAGAAAAGGAGGTTAAACTCCTCCAGATTATTTATATCCATAACTGTTATAATAATAATGATAATAATAATTATAGCAGCAGCAGCAGCAGCTAAAAGAGTGATAAGAACAGTAAATGCTATGGATCATACGACCCCCGTCCCCCCCAAGCCGATAGAAGCAAGCAGGTTAATTGATTTAGTGCCCGTTTAGTTTTGTTTTCAGAGCTCTTTTTTCATTCTCCTGAAAATAAAGCCAAAAAGTTATCATTTTTTTCTTATTTTCATTTATAATTTTATTTTCAACACAATTTTTCAAACATATTCTTACAATTTCTCTCTATTTTCACATTTTATTTTGTCCTATGCACATTTATATAACTTTTACTACAAAAACAATATAATATTAAAATACAATTCATTTTCAATAACAAACAATTATTTTATTTTAAATAAAATATTTAAATAATATTTTATTTTTAAAAATATACTTATAACTAACTTTATATTATTTTTTTCATCATAAAATGAAAATATCTCCAGAATACAAATCTAAATGGACTCTAGCCTCTAGGGAACTTGCGGAAAAATAAAGTAAAATTCCATTGTGCCCTTGTTGGGCTTTCTAAGCTTCTTTTTCAGGCCTGCCAATATGTTGAATACGCGTTCCGTAAAGAAAACCACCATCAAACCTAAAAATGAAAACAACGAAAGACAATATGTAATCGGGCCAATGGGCCTGAACATCTTTTAGGCTCACCCGCTTTCATACTGTTGCTAAGGTGGTCGCCATGGGAAGGGAGAAGGTCCAACTCAGAAGGCCGAAGGGCGAAAAGAAAATTCCGATGGAGGTACCTTCATCCTCGTCCTCATCCTCAACCCCGCCGTGGGTCGAACTACCCAGAGATGTGACAGCGAATATCCTGCAGAGACTGGGAGCGGTTGAAATACTGGAAAATGCTCAGAAAGTGTGTACTACTTGGCGGAGAGTGTGCCAGGATCCCGCCATGTGGCGAGAGATTGATATGAAAAATCCGGATGACCTCCACGATGTGCCCTTTGACCTCAGCGTCATGTGGCGTCAAGCAGTGGATCGTAGCCAGGGACAGTTAATCGGCATTAATATTGAGTATTTTGGCACCGATGAATTGCTTCAGTATATTTCCGAACGGTACATGTAGCAATAACTCTAGTTTCACATTTTTTAGTAATTTTGATCGTTTGTCCGTAGACCTAGTTCTTGCTTTTGGGTAATTTCTGTGCGTGATACTGTGTTGTTACTGTAGAGGGTTCAACAGTGAGGCTGATTGTGTATTTTGTTTGTTTAGAAGTAGATAAGCCTTTATTGTTCTGGAGTTGATTCAGAATGAGCTTGGAAAGCTTCTGGGAACTTAGGCTGACAATGATGGTTTTAGTAAATTGATTTTGGAAGGATGATCCTACGAATTGTGTTTGGCCAAAACCCATCTCAACTGCCAAAAGCTTCTGCAATCTGTTTATCATAGAATGATCTTTATTTTTC
>JACGDI010005724.1:1006508-1133994 GCA_014898725.1 Jacaranda copaia | reverse complement strand
AGATTCCCTTTGTGCTTCTCTCCTCATATCTAGTAATGGTGCTTTTTGGGCATGTATACAATGACCCTTGTGGCTAGTTCTATGTTTTTGCTAAATCTGCCTCGAACTCTTGAGGCCATGTTCATATTGTTGGAATTGCTTGGAAGTACTATCTTCTCCCCTTGTTTGCCTTGTGTGGTTGGGGCCGCCATTTATGACTGGCACGGTACTGTTTCACCAAAGTGAAAGGTGAAAGAGTACCTTCTATGGGAGCTGTGATGAAACGATCTAACAAGTAGCGGTCCTAATACGTTGTGTTAATACTCAAAAATATGGTAAGAAAAAAAAAACTCCATGATGGCTTCTTATTGTATGAATTCCATGAGACATAGAAATGATGTATTGCAAGAATCGCATCATCATGAACCAAGAACTATGAGATACCTGATCACTACGAATGCCCCAATCAATGCAAAGGGAGGACTTATAAGCATCGATAAGTGGTCATTTGGCTTACATATCTTCTAAGTGGGTTGTCTAAGTGGTCATTTGGCTTACATAGCTTCTAAGTGGGTAGTCTAAATTAAGTGGAGGTGAAGTCCTGCATGTGCAAAAAAATTGCTGAAATTACCGTACAGCCCTTTAACATCCAATTTCGGTAGAGCTCCATATTTGTGATCCAAAAGGTAAAATACACAGTATACTTTTAGTGATATTATTTAATTCATTACGAAATACAGACAACATATAAAAGTTTTCCTTTACATGGATCAATTAATAATATAAAGCAAGCATAATATGATACTATAAGTACAATAGAAAATGAGGTTAAACTCCTCCAGATTATTTATACCCATAACTGTTATAATAATAATAATAATAATAGAAATGGTAGCTGAAAGAGTGATGAGAACAGTAAATGCTTTGGATTATATGAACCCACCCACCCCCTCAAGCCCGTGGTAGTAAGCAGGTTATAGATTCAGTGCCCATTTTGTTTTGTTTTCAAAACTCTTTTTCATTCTCCTGAAAATAAAAGCAAAAATAAACACATTTTTACACTCTCTCTATTTTCACACTTTATTTTCTTCTACTCACATTTACATAGCTTTTACTACAAAAGCAATATAATATCCAAATACAACTCAATTTTAACCCTACACAATCATTTTGTTTTAAATAAAATATCCAAATAATATTTTATTTTTAAATTCATATTTATAATTAATTTTTTAATTTTTTTAACCATAAAATGAAAATGCCTTTAGAAAACAAATCTAAATGGGCTTTAAGGAACTTGTGAAAAAAAAAAAGCAAAATTCCATTGTGCCCTTGTTGGGCTTTCTAAGTTTCTTTTTCAGGCCTGCCAATATGTTGAATCAAGCGTTCCCCAAAGTCTATCACCATCAAACCCAAAAAAGAAACAAAAAGAAGACAATATGTAATCGGGCCAATGGGCCTGAAAATCATTTAGGCTCATCCGGTTTCATACTGTTGCTAAGATGATCGCCATGGGAGGGGGGAAGTTCCAACTCAGAAGGCCAAAAGGCAAAAAGAAAATTCCGATGGAGGTACATTCACCCTCGTCCTCAACCCCGCCGTGGGTCGAACTACCCCGAGATGTGACGGCGAATATCCTGCAGAGACTGGGAACTGTTGAAATACTGGCAAACGCTCAGAAAGTGTGTATTACTTGGCGGAGAGTGTGCCAGGATCCCGCCATGTGGCGAGAGATTGATATGAAAAATCCGGATGTCCACCACGATGGGCCTTATGACCTTGGCGTCATTTGCCGTCAAGCAGTGGATCGTAGCCAGGGACAGTTAATCGACATTAAAATTGAGTATTTTGGCACCGATGAATTGCTTCAGTATATTTCCGAACGGTACATGTAGCAATAACTCTAGTTTCATATTCATATTTTTTTAGTAATTTTGATCTTTTTCTCCGAAAACCTAGTTCTTTCTTTTAGGTAATTTCTGTGCGTGATACTGTGTTGGTACTGTAAAGGGTTCAACAGTGAGGCTGATTGTGTATTTTGTTTATTTAGAAGTAGATAAGCTTTTATTGTTCTGGAGTTGATTCAGAATGGGCTTAGAAAGCTTCTGGGAACTTAGGCTGACAATGATAGTTTTGGTAAATTGATTTTGGAAGGATGATACTAAGAATTGTGTTTGGCCAGAGCCCAGTTCAACTGCCAAAAGCTTCTGCAATCTGTTTATCATAGAATGATCTTTATTTTTCATTGAATTTTGCTGGAGAAATTGAGGTCTAGTTTTTACATGGGACTGAATCTGTTTATCATTTAGATTTACTTTTGGTATTCCTGTTCTCAAATTTTCTTGCAATTATATTCCTGGTTTGTTTACACTTTGAGCAATAAGAAGTGTCTTTAAGTTCTTTGAAATTCTCAATGTTCAGTCCAGCATCATCCTTTGCTATAGTTAGGTGCTCTCTGTCTGAACTAAATTTAGGCGGCCCTAACCATTTTGAGTTGTGTACTAATTGAATGTTTACATTAGCTGATTCAAGTAAGGATTGAGTGTTCTTATTTTCCGAATTTGAAATGCCAGGGTCAAACACACTTTCAGTATGTAATGAGATGAACTGAGTTCAGACACATTTACGTTGCATAACTAAGAAAGACCTTCTAATTAGATATGTAGCGAAATTGAGTTTGTGTTGTGCTGTCTCATTGTCCAATAGTATATCATACAGTCATAATTGGTCTTAGTTTTGGGCAATTTTGGTGGGATACAACAATGATGGGCTTATTTGTGGATGGGTAATTGACTTATCAAAGGAAGAGGATCTGTAGTGGATTGAACAGGTTGTTTTTTCATAAGACATCCTTTCGTATTGTGTAAGATATATGTGTTAGTGAATGACTTGGGAAGCACCCTTATATTCAACTGATTTATGGAACATTGATGCCAAAATGTTTTTCACTTTTCACTTTCGGTTGCATTGCTGCCTTTTGCTTCTGCTTCCTCCTTGCTCATTTTCTTTGCCTGAAAATGGTAATTCTCCTTGTTATTCATATGTAGTCAGTGGCATATGTCAATTTGCCTAAAAACTTTTCTGGCGATTGTTTAGGTGTACATTCTCGAGTTTGTATTGCCATAATAAGGCTCGTTCTGACCTCTTAGTCTTGTCTCTTTTGTGCAGTGATGAGAGTATGCTCACGACAGCTGCCTTATATTTATCATTTTTCCATGCACTATATAGATTTTCTTAATGCTGAAAAATATTTGTGCGTATAGATTCTCTACTGGGAAGGTTGTTTGTCGTTCTCACATAATTTAGCCTGTGTTGTTGCCTTTGGTACACCTTTTGTATCCTCTGGCTAAATAAATAAAGCTGTTCTTTCTTTTCAAAAGTTCCCTATATGCTGTTCAATATACACGCTAACACATTCTACTTCCCCAAAATCACTTATCTGGTCTATTGTTGCAATGTTTCGACAGATCAAGTCATCTGAGACGTCTGAGACTTGCATGTTGCTATGGTATATCAGGCAAAGGTTTGAGAGAAGCAGTTAAAAACTTTCCACAGTTGGAAGAGTTGCACCTCTTTTTTATGTCATCAGTCCACGCTGAAGATATTCAAACTATTGGCATTTCTTGCCCTTTGTTGAAGTCATTTACATTTAGTGATCGCGCGTATGAGTTGCCGCTTAGGGAAACCAATGACTACGCACTGGCTGTTGCAAAAACCATGCCTAATCTGTGCCACCTTCGACTTTTTGGGAACACGATGAAGAATGAAGGACTGGAAGCCATTCTTGATGGCTGTCCGCATCTTGAATCACTTGATCTCCGGCAGTGCTTTAGCGTTGTTCTTATTGGTGAATTAGGCAAAAGAGCTCAGCAGATAAAAGATCTGAGACGCCCTTGTGACTCCATTGATGATTACGAGCAGGAATATGCTGATTGTTCTTATGCTTACTCTAATGGAGAGTATGAGTATTATGACGACTACAATAACCCTTTCAATGGCTATTTCTTTTCTGATAATGAAGTGTGGTTCTTTGACCATGACTATTTCTGAGCTTCAGACCAGTTTACAGTGAGGAGATTCATGGTTTTTTCAAAATTCTTCCTTACTGGTCATCTGAATTTATCAACTGCTTACGATGTCGATTGATGATAAAATTATCTCATTTTCTTTGTAGGTTTGTAGCTGGATGGTGGTGCTAGTTATCTTTTGGGAGATTCAAATGGTTTTGGCAGCCTGCCCTTTTGAGCTTCTCTCCTCATATCTAGTAATAGTTCTTTTTGGGCTTTTATACAATGACCCTTTTGGCTAATTTCTATGGTTTTGCTAAATCTGCCTCGAGCTATACTCTGGGGCCATGTTCATATTGTTGGAATTGCTTGGAAGTACTATTTTCTCCCCTTGTGTGTATTGTGTGGTTGGGACCTCCATTTATGACTGGCATGATACTATTTCACCAAAGCAAAAGATGAAGAAATACCTTCTAGGGGAGCTGTGATGAAGCAATCTAACCAGCAGCGGTCCTAATACATCGTGTTAATACTCAAAATATGGTAAGAAAACGAACTTCATGATGGCTTCTTATATCTATAAATTCCATGAGACTCAATAATGATGTATTGCAAGAGTCGCATCTTCACGGGCCAAGAACTAAAAACGCCCTGTTGGCTTGTGGGTTTGTATATCTTTTAAAAGGGTGGTCTAAAATAACTTGAGATGAAGTTCTACATGCACATAAATTGCTAAAATTACCATACTGCCTCTTAACATTCGATTTCGTGAGAGCACCATATTTTTGATCCAAAAGGTGTAATACACAAAACACTTGTAATGATATTGTTTAATTCATCATGTAATATAAGGATAAGTTTGGTTGGTGGGATTACATGGAATTAAAAAAATAATTTTTTTCAATTCAATATTTGATTTGTAAAATTATATGCATATAAATTCGTGATTTATCATTAAGTACGTGTATATAAACTTAACATATTGTATTATTAATTCAATTTTTACCCATGGGTTAAATTATCCTATCATCTTATGAAATAAAATTAAAATTCAATTAAGCTTGTCCTAAGAACATATAAAAGTATTCCTTTACAAGATCAATTAATCATTTAAAGTAGACATATTATTATATATATTTTGATAATTAGGCATATTTATATTACGAGTACAATAAAAAAGGAGGATAAACTCCTGCAAAATATGTTTATATTTTTTATATCTATAAAAAGTAGCGGATGCATACCTATACCTGTTATAACAATAATAATAATAGAAATGATAACTCAAAAAGTGATAAGAACAGCAACTGCTTTGGATTATATGAACCCCCCAAAGCCCAAAGTAGCTATCAGGTTATAGATTACATAGATTATATAGACCACGTAAGACTAGCCTAGCCCCCTACCCTAGCCCAGCTAGGCACAAGTTAACATGCACGCAGTACCTCACATGACTACATCTATTCCCTTTCACCTCTTGCCGGGTGGAAGCTAAAATTATTCATTTCTTTCTTTCTTTCTTTCTTTTTTTTTTTCCTTTTTTAATTTCTCTTTTAAATCTTGAAAAAGGAAGAGAATTGAGTACGTACGACGCCGTATCGGGGGATTCTGTATGCAGAACTTCCGACGGAGGTCAGTGGGGTCTGCCGATTGACGCAGACAACAGCAGCTTTTGCCTGACTACCGTATATGTATTTTCCTTTTCTATATTTTGATGGGGAAATTTGCATTTCTGCATAAATGTTGTACCTCAGTGATTGTACCATCACATTGCTGGTGCCTGGTTAGGCTTATGGGGATGGCCCCCACGGAATCTCTCAAAAAAATCTTTTTCAAAATATAAAAGAAAAAAAAGCAAAGAAAATAACTTTTTTCTTCTTAAAGTGGTTAATTTGGACTTATACTTCATTTGGAACTTAAATTGTTTGAGGGTTTTCAAGCAAAATCAATGGGAAGAATAAAAGATTAAATAGAAATTGAAGAATATTGATTATACTAATAGAATTTAAAATGATGTGATATTATATTTATATTAGACAAACTGGCACATGTGTAGTTGACGCAATCTCATTCGAGTAATTTATTTTCAATATCAGATAATTAATCTTGAATTAATTCTAATCGATCTCCTAAATGATGTAGGGGCCTAGTTGATTTTATTTTCTGGAGTCATTTTCATTTTTTAGTGAAAAATTAGTTCGAAATGATATTTTTAAAAAAAGAATTGTGTTTAGATGTGTTGTTTAAAATTATAAGTTTATATAGTTGTGAAAGTAAAATGTATTTGGATGTTTGGTGTTTTTGTCTTAAAAGTTGTGCTGTTGAATTTGAATTAATTATGTGTGTATAATTATTTAAAAAATAATATAATAATTTGAATTTGAATTTGAATTTTATTATATTTTTGTGGTGAATATTGTTTGAAAAGTACTGAGAAGATAAAAAAGTAAATATAGGTAATAATATATGGGAAATAGATATGAAAATGGAGAGAGAATGTAGAAATGAGTGTTTTGAGAATGAAAATGTATGAAAAAATAGTGTAAAAGTTGATAATTTTCTATTTTCATTTTTAACAGAAAATGAAAATAGAGTTTGAAAATGAAAACAAATGAGCCCTAAGGGGCCATTTGGTTTTATTCTCACAGCCCATTTTCATTTTAAAGTGAAAATGCATAGTAAAAGGTTAGTTAAAAAAAGTAAATCTAAAAATAAGTTGTATTTGGATGTGTTATTTAAAATAATATGTTTATATATGTGTGAAAATGAGATTTATTTGAATGTTGGATGTTTTTGTATTAAAATTTGTGTAGTTTTTGGATTTGAATTGATGATGTGATATGTGATTATTTGAAAAAATAATATTATAATTTATATATAAATTTGAATTTGAATTTATAATATTTTTATTATGAATGATGTATGAAAAGTATTGAGCAGATAAAAAATTATTAAGGTAATTATAAGGATTGAAATATGGACGAAAATGAAAAGAGAATATAATCAAAAATGTTTTGAAAATGAAAATATTAAAAAAAATACTATATGTAGTTATAATTTTTTATTTTTATTTTTAAGTGAAAATGAAAATGGGCTGTGAGAATGAAACCAACCAGCCCCTAAGCTTATGAGTAAGTTGGGCATATAATATTCCCTTAGAAGCTTCTTCATAATTTCTAAATAAAAAAAAATACATGGCAAATTTGGAATATATATATATATATATATATATATTGCTAAATTATCAATTGGACCATATTTACATATTCTCTAGTCATAAAGTTATTGGAGCTGCAGTACGTTGCATGATTGCTTTTTATAGCATGAGTCGACCAAGCTATCGGTATCCTCGTATTTCAAGTTCCCAGCAATGCTATTGTTCCTTAGGTAACATTATTTGAGAAGGCAAAGTCAAAATCCTAGTTGGTTGTCCCATACACATTCCTAGAAATCCTATACCCTTTTGTTTATAAAACCATATTCTCTTAATGGTAATTGGACTAGTAACCTATATTAGAGGGTAAAATGTTCCCTCTTAATTTAAGCACATATCGACAAAAAATTTATTTATTTTAAATAAGTTACGGAATGAAAATATAATCTTATTTTAGTTTCTTAGGCAATGCTCGATGGTACTTGATATGAGCCGACGAGCATATACTTGAATCACGCACTACAAACTTTCTTTTGTAATTGCGCTAGACTAGGGCTGCTGGAGGTCTAATCGAATAGACCTATTCTATTATTGGAGCTACTATTAACTTAATGTTATTATCAATCTCTGAATTTAGCTAAGAATAGTAACTATTGTTTTAAAAAATAATTTATTATAGTGTTTTTATCAGAATATCAATTAAAAATGAATCAATAACGTAATCTTCAGCACGATATTGTAAAAAAAGAAAATTTCATTTAAATCTACGTGTTTAATTATGCAACACAACCACATGTTATGTGCATGCATGTATATATGTATGTATATGATGAAAAATAATTGAAATCATTTTGAAAATTATTTTGTGGAATCATTTGTACCCAACTAAAATCAATAAGTGTTGTTGAAAGCATTGGCTTTAATGAGGAAAAAGATGCAACAATATTAGGTACTCACCTCATGGAGCCATATCTTTTGCATCCCTCCATCATTGGCCAGTCTTTTCTCCATCCTTATAATTATTGCCATCATTTCTTAACTTTTTGCCTTCAATTCATTGAAAGCCCATCATATCTCTCATTTATCTTTAAATAACAGCAATATATTAGCTTCTTCTTTTTTTAATTTTATTTCTTTTCAAGTTAAGGTTAACACTGAATTAGGTAATAGTCTTAATATCCAACAATATCTCATTCTCCAACAATATCTAAAAACAAAACTACGTTATTTAATTGGATGCAGTTTGCAGACTTATCTGATTTAATCACATAAGGCTGATGCAACGATATTAAATAGATCAAACATGTCACATCAATTATTCAAGAAATTCGTCATTGAAATTATGGTATATAAAAAATTCATAATTCACAACTTTATTTTCTTCCACAATTGGCATCGCTTGCCATGTGGCCCAACCATCTAATGCCACGTGGAAGTAAGTGGTTGGGGCCCGGTGGGCCAGATGGTGTTTGGCTTGTGGGCTAGGGTCCGGGACAAGAAGGGGACAGTGGTTTAACGAGGGGTGGTGGAATTGCCTGGTTGGCAGGTGCTCTCACACGGACATCCCATGTGTTGTCAAATATCTTTCACCCATATATACAAATCCTAAGTTCCATCACCATTTATTTAGTTTTGTTTGTATTATCTTCACATAAATTGAAAAAATCATTCCATTAATTGATTGATAATAATTATAAAAAAAAGTCAATTTTATTCTTAATAATACAGGATTCGCATCTTCTTTAATAAAATTGGATTTAACTCGTGAAAACTCAATACCTGATTTAATGCATCTTTACTATTAATTCATAAAGATATGGACTATTAGATTGTGCCGCATCAACTATTATATACTTAATAAATAATACTCCAATATAAATATTTAGTGTACGTCATGTTTTTCATGTATGTTGATGCGGCTCGAGTGTAGGACCTTGACCTTGATCTGGTGTTTCCAGTTGTGCCCTAAACTTGATCTTGATCTTGATCTTGACATAAATCCGCACAAGTAATTTTTCAGGGATTTTGACCTGATCAAAAGAGCACACGTTAGGCTAACTGATATCGCCCTCAATTGAGACCCTCCGATATCAAAGTTAGTGTTACTGATGTGACCAAAGAGTTCAAGGTAAAGAAAAAGAATGAACAAAGTAAAAAGCAGTGGGTAGTGACAATATGACCTGAAAAAATGTGAATCCTCCCTTTTATAGATAGCGAACTGTCCTTGCCTGTATAGGTTAAGGTGGCGGGTCTTTGAGCTTCGAATCCTTTATTGATCAACAATCCATCATTTGGATCATGACCTCGTTTAGGTCGAGTTCGCCCCCCGAATTATGACCAACCCAGATAAAAAGACGTGAATATTGGTCTATTTGGACATTTTAATTAATTTCTATGGTCAAAATAATCCCCTTAATGCCAGGCATTAATTATCTCCATCATATGTAGATTCTAAGAAATCCACCTGCACTCTCTGGTTACCCTCACTATTTCTATCCTTATCGGTAGTGTTGGAAAATTCTCATTTAGGCTAACCTCAATAACTTCAAAAATTCATTTTTATTTTAGCCTTCAAATATTTTAATCTAAATGAGCCAATCGCTCAATAAGATTCAACATTTTGACCAGACCTTAATTGTTTTGCAGAATTACTGTAAACTTATTTCTCATCATTATATAAAAACGAACAGAAAAAATTATTATGGAAGCACAATTGGGGGCTTTTGCTTATTTTTCACAATTTTGACTTCATAAATAATTAGCAATAATTTTAATAGCATTTCAGTAATTTAAATGAGACTATAACAATCAAAATTAATAAACAAACCAACCCCATATCAAAATTCATAAAGTACTCAAAATTAGTTTCAAGCCGGCATATTCAAAAATACGTATTACATAGATTTTATATCGTATAGCAAAATATTATAATTAACATGACTATACAAAACAACATATTATCATATTAAGTATTATGAATATTTCAAATCTTAAATATAAGTAAATAGGTAATATCTACTAACGTTTTTAAAGAGAAAAAAGACAAAAAAAAAAAAAAAGTCCGTGTTTCTTTAAATTTAATAATAATATCGAAGTCAACTATGCATAAAATTCCTAGTCAGAAATGAGTGGAATAAAAAATAGTACAAAACACAACAAAAAGTGGGCAGTTTGACGTCAGGGTATGCTCTCCGGTTGTCCGAAAACATGATCCAAACGTTCCCACATGATGCCGATTCCCACTGTCCCCCCGCGGCGCATCTTAGAGGGCTCCCCCCCTTCCCCTGTTGTTAGAAAAGCATGACATTTGCAGAATCAGATAAGCCTATTTTTAGGAGGATTTCTGGACTCTTTCTCTTCTGAAAACAATAGCCGCTGCAGCTACTCCACTCGGATTTGGAACCCTATTCGGAAAATTGATTTTGCTAAGATTTTCTTCACTTTTTTCACATTGTATGTCAGCCAATCCGCCCCGTAAATTTTTTTATTATCAAATAGGTTTAAAAGGTTGTCCGAAAATTTAAATTTAACGAGTAGTCGCGTAGATTTCAATAAAAATACTCTACAATTTAAATAAATAAAAATCATAAAATGATTTAAATTCGTTTTCAAATAACTTTTCTTACTCATTAAAATAAAATTCGATAGATTTCTCAATTAAAATTAATAAAACTTGAATCTCTGACTGATTTGTTTGGAGGAGGACGAATAAGAGTTTACTACCCTTGTCTTTAAATAATTTGGGGGCCGTTTGAATTTATTTTTTAAAGGCATTTTTATTTTCTGGTGTAAAAAAATAGCGAACAATTAGCTATAAAATATGTTTTTAAAAATAAAATATTATTTAGATATTTTATTTAAAATATAATTAGTATGTAAAATTAAAAATAAGTTGTATTAGAAAAATATAGTATTTTCGTATTAAAAATTATACAAATTTAAATAGGAAAAAATAAAAAATGAAAATAGAGTGAGAGTGAAATGAATTTGTGTGAAAAAATATTTTGAAAATAAAAACATCTATGAAAATATAAAAAAAATTGATGGCTTTTTATTTTTATTTTCAATGAAAAAATATATTTTAATATTTATGTCTTATGAACATCCACCCACCATAGCCAACCCAATTATCATCATCATAGTATAGAGACAATCATAATAATGTGGAAACACTTATATATTATATATCGCCGCATAATTAATTTTACGTCAGCTATCTATACATTTTTCTTTTTCTTCCCACCTAAAACATAATACATTATCATATCTTCATTATATTAATTACTGCTAAAAATACTACAGAGTTGTCAACCTAACCAAAATCTGCGGGAACTTGATCGCAACGTGGCGGTCATCCCACCAACCATGACACCGTGAAAGTCAGCCATCAGAAGACACTGAACGGCGCCGTCCGCTGACGCGACGGCAGCGTCTTCTGTCTCCGGATTCCCGCTACACTCGGTGGCGTCACCGACCGAATCAACGCGAAATTCAATCCCTTGAAAAACGGGTGGGTTTTCACATCCGCCGCCCCGCGTTTCGACCCTAGCCTTCTATTCGGATCCTTGTTTAACAACCCGGAAATCAAGTCCCGCGCGTGAGTTTCGGTTGCGCTGCGTGGGGCGTCGGAAGGGAAGGTCAAGGGACTTTTCGCGATGTTGCGCAGCGTAGCTTCGTTGTTTACGCCAGAAAAAGGTGTCCGTCCGTAGATCATTTCATAAATAAAGATCCCCAGGGCCCACCAGTCCACGGCGTTGCCGTGGGACCGACCGCTTGCCACCTCAGGTGCCACGTACTCGTGAGTTCCAACGAAGGAACATGACCGGGCGGCCACCGGTTCAGCCACGAACAACCGGTTCGCGGCGAGTGTCTGGATTTTCCTGGACCGGAATAGGCGGTCGGAGATGCAGGAGAAAGGGGTGAGTGAACGGGAAGTATTTGCTGCTCTGGGTGACGATAGCGGGTCAGGCGAAGAGTCAGGAGATTCAACGGCTGGGACTGCGTCGGAGCAGAGGGAAAGATCAAAGTCGGTGAGCATAATGTGACCGTCCGATCTCACCAACACATTTTCGGGTTTCAAATCCCTGTAGATTATGCCCAACATGTGGAGATACTCAAGCGCCACCAGAACCTCAGCCGCATAAAACCTGAAAACATTCAACGAAAAATCAGCAACTTATTTAAACAAAAACGTGCAAAAAGAAATTTCTTTTTTCGTTTGCTGGAGAAGATAAAAGAGAGAATCCGATGTGATTTCAGATTTCAATGATCGACCAAAATAAGAAAAAGAACCCGGATAAGGAATGGTTTCATAAATGGAAAATTGCGGCTAAAATTGATTGATTTTCCACAAAGAAAAGACCTTTTCCTCAAAACCCTTTTTCGCTTGAAACAAAATTTGAAATTTCTTTTATATTTTTCATGTTTGAGGAAAGAGAACCCGTATGAAAGGGTCCCTTTTAGCTGAGCAAACAAAAGCACATACACAGAGAATCATATCAAGTGCGAAAACTACACTACAATGACAAGTCGCAGTCCATTAACTTATGCCTTGGAACAAAAAAATTCCCAGCTTTTTTTTTTTGCCAAAAGAAAATGCAGGAAAAAAATTACCTGGCCGAGCTGAGAGAGAAGCGTTTCTGCGGCTGCTTATGTCTAAGAGAATGCAAATCGCCACCGGAGCAGTACTCCATGACAACACAAGAGAAATGGGAAGCCTCAAATTCTGCATAAAGAGTAGGCAAAAAAGGGTGGTCCAACATCCGCATGATTTTCCTCTCAGTCTCCGCCCTCTGAGTTTTTTTCTTCAAAGCCAACACATCATTATCCACCACTTTCATAGCGTAGAGCCGCCCCTCATCCGCCGCTCCGCGGAGGCGGCAGAGGTAAACTCTGCCGATATCTCCGCTGCCGATCTGCCGCACCAGGCTGAAGTCACGGAAGCTTAGGTTTGTCTTCAGGCGAATGGCTTGAAACGAAGAGTCAGACGAGCGGTGCGGCTTCAGCACCGCCTGCTGCTCCGGCGAGCTCGTGGGCTGCTCGAATGACAGCCGGCTGAAGCTGGTGCAATGGCTTATAGTCGTCTCGCTGCTCATTGAACTTTTGCTGGAGTACAATCCTTCAGAATCTGAATTCCTGCGAGAGTCGTCTAACATTTTAATTCGCAGACGATTTCATGTACAATTTAGCTGAATATCTTTCAGAACAATGTATTTGCGGCTTTTACGCTAATTAATCTTTTTTCTTACAGAGGAAGAATCAGATACGAAGAATGGAAAATGGGAATTTTTTTGGCCAAAATTTTTTTTTGAACAGTGCCAAAAAGATAACAAGAATCAGCAAAGTCAAAAACCCACACTCCAAAGAGAGAGACAAATGCTCATTCAAGAAAGAAGAGATTAAATGGGAGCTTTAAGAAAGTAGACAGAATTAATGGTTGAACAGAAAAAGAAGCAGCAGGCTTTATCTGTGTACGTTAACAGCGAATTAGGGTTTCCGTACATTCAGAGAAAACATAGAAGGTAGCTAGTAATGCTAGAGCTAGCTTTGGGCTAGAGCTCTGTGTATAAATTTGTATGTCTGTGTGAATGTATACGGTTTCAGAACGGGCGGGGGTTGGGAGTTGGAAAAAATGGTCGTTGGGGGTTATTTAAGCAATATGGTACGGAGAGGGGAGTAATTTATAAATAAATGAGTGATGAATAGTATAGTAATTTTTGGTTTTACTGGGATTTGACTTTGGAGGTTAGAATATAATTAGGGACACAATGCACGTTTTAATGGATTGGGACTGTGGAGGTTAATATTTAATTAAGGACGAAATTGCAATTTTAGTTCACATTTGCAAGTCAGTCCTCATTTTCTTAATTAGCTACACTTGAGTTCATAATTTAAACATTATGATAAATTTAAGGCTTCTATTCATGGGGTCTAAATGAATTGAGCCAATTTGAGCTGATTCGAGCTCAATCATTCAAATCATCTATATCTTTGCTTGAGGTTCACGGGCTAAAATAGAATTTTAATTTTTTTTATTTTATTAATATATACTATATTGTTGTGTATTTCTAAATATGTACACATTAATGTAAACTTATGATGATTTGTGATTTTAGTGAACTTATTGACGAGGTTTATAATAAGTTAATAAAGTTGTAGTTTATGAATTTCAGTTATTTATTTCTTTTCATTTTATGAAATTAAAAATTTCACGTTTAAGCTCGAATTTGAACATTCAATGATTCAAAATTCATTTGAAAATTTAAGTTTAATTGAGTCGAGTCAAGTTTAAGTTTACAAAATCAATTTCGTCAACCTCAAGCGTAATATATATAGATTTTACAACAACTCAACAATCTACTCGATTGAACCCCTACTTCCCCTCTTAATTATTGAATAGAAATGGTCCAATAACTCATGCACTAACAATTCAGGATTGAAAAAGAAAAAAATAAATAAATCGTTTGATTCTCAATTGAAAATCAGTAGTTAAAAGCTGATTTAAATATTTTTTAAAATTTGATAAGATCTTAATTAACTTAATTCATAAAAAATAAGAAAATATACATTAAAAAAACCAAACTACTGAACCTGATTTATGTTTGACTTGATTTAAACTCGAATCAATCGATGATTATATTACATTCAAATATAAACTTTTAAACCCTATAAAAATTTAAATAAACTCAAATAATGATATATTCACCTCAACAACCTAAAAGCATTAGCTTGGCTTGTGATTTCAGTGCCCACATTGCATGTGCCACACACATGCTGATTTTCCAATCAATAATTAGCTCAAAATTTTAACTTTTTGGGCTTGAATCACATCATAACCCAAAGTTTTTGTCTGGTTTTATCATAATTGACTATTGATTGTTCCTCAATTATTAATAATTAATTATTTTTGAAGTATAGTAATACAAATACATACAACTCAAAGAAAAAATTAGCAAAGTACAAGTTACTAAGCCAAACGTACAATCGGACTATACTTAAAAGTCTCCACACCTAATAGGGACTGTATTTTTAGTTTCACCTATGACTAGGCCTTATGGAGCAACTTTTCGTGTGGCACGTGATGGCTTGTGCCTCACGTGCAGTGGTTTCTCCTGGGATGCTTGATTTCGTGAGTGATGACGTAAGATCTTGCACGTGCGAAAAGGGATTTGAGGAGACGGCACGTGTCGAAGTGGCTTATTTTTCCTGAGTGGCCTCGTTCAGACATAATGTACAGTACGCGTGGTTTGGACTTGGTGCCTGAAGGCTGAAAGTGACCTTTTGGTGTGAAATGTCGAGACTGCCCTCGAAATGATTTTAGTGGTTGGTATTGGAGCAAGTCGGATTGGTGGCACTGTTTTTGTAATTTTGGAAATAGTCGAAAGGGACCTCAAAGTAAGGACCATATCCGCAGAGCAAAAGTTAGGGCCAGGGATTGCAGATGCAATAATATTTGCAAATTGCTCCTTTTCTTCATTAAATTTGCAAATTGCTCCTACTCATTTTATCCTTTTTAATTTTTTTCAAATAATTCAATTTTTTAACCTAATTTTACATATATATTTTTTATTTTGTATACCCTTAATTATGTTGACCAATTCATGGTCATAAATTTTATACTATCGTTATGTTGGTGGAAAATATGCAATATTCACATATTTTTCATTCATGGATGGTGTGTTTTTATTCGAGTTAAATATATATAATTTAAGAGGATTCAAAATCAGCCAAAAAAAATAGTTGGATTTGTCGTGAAGAGTGGGGCAATCATGATAGGGCCACTCGGCACAATATGCAATTTGCATTTACTTTTTTCGTTCCGTTTACTCTTCAATATTGTTCATCAATCTCTAATTCTATTTATTGATTGGGTTTTAGAAGATTTTTCATCGAATACCACGTCAATTCCCATCAATCCTAACATATTTTTCCTTTTATGTTCTGGTTAAATTATTATTTCGACAGAAAAATCGCCCCAATATCATCTAAGTACCCCTCGTGCCCTCAAATTCATACTCTTATTTAGAGTTAAGATTGGTGCAATTGAGGTTGCTTTGATCTCTACGTCGCTCGCGCAACTGGATTCAGCAAAATTCCAACTAGATTACTTGACCCTAATTAAGATAATATTCAATCAGTCTATCTCAATTGAAGAGAAAATTCCTTAAACTCACATCTTATTAAATAACTAATTAATAAAATTATCATACATAGTAAAAATAGATAAATATCTCAACTTAAATCAACAAAATTGTATTCCTCATGAATGGCAATAATGTTGAGGCAGGCCATGGTTAGAAATTTCCCCTGAAATCATCCAGACCAGAGCGACGATAATGGCCTGAAGCCGTCGATGCTTAACGTTATCGATCCCTCAATTTGATTTTCCATGAGATTCGGCTATGATTTTCTGCGGCTTTCTTCATAAAATACACTAATAATGTTCTTTCTTTCGTCCTGGCCAGGCCGGCTGGCCCCCGTGAGTACTGTAATGCGAGTTTTGAAGCCAGCTTTTTCAAGTATTAATTACGGGAAAATAAATGAATTTCTTTTACGTTTTAAAATTCAACATTGATATGGGTCAAGCCAAAATTACCACTTTCTCCCTAAGTGTATATGGCCAAAATTCCCAGATGACCTAGGTGTGGGTCAAACCCGACCTGGTGACCTATCCTACATACAATCTATGGTTCCAAGTGCCCATCACGTACAAATGGTATTATTCTGTTCGGTCATTGAAATATAACGTGATAAGTACACGTAAATTAATTAATGTAAATACCCTAAGATCACATGATTTATGTATGATTTTCAGTATACTTTAACTCCAATCATATTGATTTTAGTTGAAGCAACTCGACAATCCCTTACCGTGTCTTATGTCTTAGGTTTTATACCCTACCCTCCGACCTATGTGATGACTCGAAGGATGTAAATGTACTGAACCCAAATTTAATCCATTTGAGCAATTACCTTTAGTTATTTTTTATTGTATTAAAACTAATTCCAAGAAAATTGATTAACTAGCCAACAAGACCTAATGAAAGTGGCAAAACTAAAGTGCAAAACTATGAGGCTTTGAATTCTAGCTCTGCTTGAGTGGTATCTCAGTGATGGTTGAGGAGATCTTCCTCGCCTTTCATTTAAGTTGCGCAGGAAAGGCCCAAATCCAACCCCAGGGAACAGTCAAGCTTTATAGAGTCTTTCTATCCAAGTGTAGGTAATCCGCATCTTCACAGATGAGTCTATTTCACCGCGCCTCTCTTTAAGATAGTGCCCAGATTGTTATGCCTTTCGTACTGATCGGAACTTACCAGACAAGAAATTTCACTACCTTAGGACTGTTATACTTACGGCCGTCGTTCAACTAGGCTTCGATCACCGGCTCCCCTGTCGTCAAGTCACCAACTTCCTTAACCTTCCAGCACTGGGCAGGCAAGTTTTGGATTCAATTTTCATCATAATTATAATTTCTCTGTCTAGTTTTAAGTAGTTATGGATCAAATGACAATTAGATTTTATTCTTAATGTCAACTAATCGATTGTTATCATAGTTGTCGATGATGTAATCGATTTAATTAAGAAAAAAAAAAGATTTATTCACTATGGTTATCATGTGATTAATAATTCATTAATGCTAACACTTTTTTTTTTCCCTCGAGAAAGAGGTACTTTTTTAACATTATGGGAAAGAAAGTAAAATGGGAAAGAGCATAATGGCCAAAAATCAGAAGGATAGCATGCGTGATATGCCATCAATATTGAAAGAAAAAGGGTATTACAGAATTGGACTTAGAAAAAAGGGGATCTCATGATAGAAAGAGTCGTAGGTCCATTGCCAACAAAAAGAAATATCCCAATTCTTGTTATGGAGTCATTAGAGCAGAAATTTATGGCATTGGGTTATCATACTATAGAGTGAATGATGATCCCAATAGGTCCCATTATGATAATTGATCAGCTTGAACTAAATAAATTACCTCGGAGAAAAAAAAAAAAATAGGTTTCTTAGTTTTGAACCATAAAAAGGGAAGTTTTATTTTGTATGTTTAATTTGGGTATATACCTAAAGCATATTTGGGAGAGTTTATAAGATTATTCAAATATTTTCTACGATATTATAAAGTTTTTAATAAATTTTTTAAAATTTTTTTTTATATGTTCTCAAAATAATATATTAGGGTCTGTAGAAAAAAATGAAGAGCTTCTAACTTACTTTTAAGATATTAACTTATGTTAATTATAAAATTATCATTATTAATATTTTATCAACTTTAATATTTTATTTTATGCAAATGTTTTGAAAGTTGATTTCTAAAATAAAATTTAGCATCTTCTAAGCTAAAAAAATTTCATAAAATTTAAGAGTTTATAAAATATTTTAAATAAATTTAGCTAGACACCCTCTTTAAAAGATTTGTAAGCTGTTGGGTTATAATATAGTAATTTTGCAAAATAAAATACAAACATTATTATACATGGTATATTTTAATTATTTAATGTATAATATGGTATACAAAGTAGGCCAACCCAGTGCTTTGTTTGTCTCCAAGGCCAATGCCAAAAAATTTATTCCTCTCAAAGGAAGATAAGACTTATTACTATTATTTCACAATGAATTATTATCCCTAGAAAGGCTAGAATTTAAAAAACAAATGATGATACACCAATTACATAGGGTACAAAGCTTTGTCAATTTGATTTGGACATATTTTCAAAACCCCACTAAGAAATTGGCACTTCAAAACCTGAAAAAGTGTGCTATAAATAAGCATGAGGAAAATGAATGCTGTTCATGTACAGATACCTAAAATGTTGGGTTGTTTGGTTAGAGTTGAAAATTTTGTGACTTCTCATCTCTCGAGGGCACGTTTGATATAAAATTTAGATAATAAATGAGATTATAATAGTGTTTCGTTGATTGAGGTTATGGTGTTTAATATTTTATTTGACATGGAATATTGATATATAAATTAGGTACTGTTATAATATTTCATAATTTGATAAACGTTGTTTGATACTTCTTATTTTTTTATGAAGACTATTTTGTTCTTGTCGGAGGACCCATATTCTTGCCTTTCCCCTCTTGCTTCTTCAATTTAAGGGCATATTTGTCAATTTAAAAAAAAGTTTCCAAAGGGGGTACAATTGTTTAATCGCACCTCGTGACCCATTACGAGAATAGCAGCCAATAAGCCCTACAGTGGTGGCCATGCAACATTTTTAGATTAGCCCACATTTTTTATTTTACACATCAAAAACACTATTAGTCTCAATTAACAGATAGTATGGATGCTATTAGCCCATATCAAACATGTCCCAAAAGTAATATAAGGTACTTAATTAGCATAATTTATTTAATTAAGATAAAATTTTAAAAAATAAAATATAAACTATATATTTTCAACATGAAAAGAGTGATAATTATACATATTTTGAAAACATATTGAATGATACGAATACGACCATATGATATTGGCAAAATATGAAGTTTTGGGTTCAACTCTCAAATAACACACGAGTCTTTATTAATTTTTATTAATGACCATAAATTTAACTATTTTACTCAATTGAATATAATTTTATATATTTAATATTATTATAATTAAGAAGTAGATTAGTAGATTAAGGTTGCTATAATTTGGCAATCCTAGTAGGGAGATTTTGTGGGATCCGTTGGCTCTTTCATCGATTTGGCATCTTCTGATGTCCGTCTTTATTCCTTCATTCGATCAATTTAGAAGTAATCAACTGCAATTATAGATCTAAATGTTGAGTGTAGACCCTACTTGGGTCATTAACATTGATTAAGATTAGAGAAATTCTCAATTAAGACATCCTTAATTAATCATGAGATATTGAATTATATGCTATATAAGCTGTCTTTTTTTTTTTTTTTTCATTTGTACTTTTTCTTATGAAGTATGCACATATATATGTACTAGATCCAAATTATGTGAAAATTATTCCATCCTCATCTCCATTTAATCAACATTTGTACAACTTAACAACTTCATAATGATATTAGATCTTCTTGCTCTATAGATAAAATTTTCGTTTTTTTTAAATAAGAAGTTAAATTTATGTACACTCACTAGGAAATTCCTCTGCATTTGTGATGTTCGGTTCGCATAAAATCGAGTCTTATCCTATGTTAAGGAGTCGAATGTATGAAGTTTGCGTATCCTCGTCCTAATACACATCTCAAGGTAAAAGGTCAAATTCTATTAACCTCGTTATGTTCTAATATTTGCCGATGGATTTAGGTATCGTTATTGACTTCTTTCATGAAAACGATAATGATATACCTTTTTCCAGACCTTTCGATCAAAAAATTATAATTGCATTGATATTATCTCATATCAAGAAATAAAGGCATGAGGGGGCTTATAAATAGAATTTCATCCTAACTAATGCGCTTTTCAAAATATATTTTCAAGATGAATTTCTCCTTTAAAGTATACCAATAGAATAATTTTCGACACGACATTATATTTGACTATGAATTTAATTATCATCAACTTGAAATAAAAAAAATACTAAATACTTGCATAACATTTGAATCTTGAACTTTAATCAAAATAACAATAAGATATAATTCAACTATTTTTAACATGAAAATTTTGTTCATTTTTTAGTGCTTTTCTCAATAAAAACCCAAGGGCTTGTTTGCTTTGGCATATAGGATTATGTAAAATTCATATACTAATAATATATAAGCTACAAATGGTATATAATATCATATAATCTATTATTTGCTTTAATTTTAAAAATTGGTGATATCCCATACTTGATACTATATAATATTTGATTGGCAATCTTGCTCAATATGATTATACTTTTTAATATTCAAAATATTCTAACTTTTGAGAAGGTAAATTTTCAAAATGATGATCAAGGTTTTCATATGAGAAATAATAATGACTTTTTCATCCCTTATCATATCCGATTTAAAAAGATGGAAAATGGATTAGACCATTCTAACCTAATTCATAAACCAGCTTGGTCCATGATACCATTTTGGGCCGCAAAAATATCATGAACCATAAAAATGTAAAACAAATAAAAAATAAAATTTAAAAATATATTTATCGTGCCATATCATGTGAAGAAAATAAGCCCTAAAACTAAACATATCACTATGGGGAAAAATTATCTATGAACTGCAGGATAACTATCTATCTTAGTGCACACAATGTGAAATTGAAGAAAAATGTATACTCAAATCCGATTATACTAATATTAATAACAATCGATTAAGCAATACTGATAATTATTTTATTAATCCAGCTCCAACACATGGAAGCTACTAACGAATATACTTAGGAAAACGCCAAGGCTTTGTTTGGTTATATTTTCCTAAAACAACATTATTTTGAAGAAATATAATCAAATGTATCTTTAAAATGCATATTCTTCAATACATACACATGCATATACTATATATATTTTATTATTTTTTTAATATTAAAAAAATCACTTCATTACATTTTCACCCCAAAAATTCAATAAAAAAGTATCGATTTAATTGCTACAGTCAAAAAAATATTTTACAAAATATTAACAAATATATTAAAAAATAATTTTTATATTTTTTAATAATTTATTCTCCCAAAATACATAATAAAATTAAACCAAACACTACCCAAATTATTTATTTATTTATGGGGAGGACTGAGGAAAAAACACGGTAGCAATATTCTCGGTGTTTTGGTAGGCAGACAAACGGACAAAATACGTTGTCACATCGTCAAATCCTACTCACTGCTCACAAATAAATTAATTTATGCTAATATTAATTAGCAAAATCGCCATATCAGGAATTACCCAAAATAAGGAAAAATAAATAAAAAATGTGTTGAGGAATCCAACATTTTTATTTATTTTTTCAGTTTCTTGGTACTGACAAAGAAAAAATATATATTTTCGAAACTGTTAGGGTTGTTACCATGTCTGCTTATTCTTAGATTTCGTACAACCATTTCAGCAAATGTTTTTTATTTTGTTTTTATGTGTTTTCCTAAGTGTTGATTCTTTGACAAGATTTTGCCAGATTTTTCCATTGATCTGAAGGCAAACTGGCATCCATAAGTCAACTTTGTGTATTAACTGTCCCCTCAAATATCATGAATTTATTTTTAAAATTATTTTTTTAGCATGAAATTCGACTTAAGCTCGGATCTAGTGATGGTAAAGAGTTGGGTCGGGTATAGGTTGAGCCGTAAAACAAATATAAATTTAAAAATAATTAATTTTAGAAATTAATAATAAATTTTGTACTGTTCGAATTTAAATTCGGAGATCCGTTCGAAAATTATTCAAATGAAATTAAATGTGATAATCTCTAACTTTATAATGTGTATATTTAATGAATTCGTTTGATGAGTTGTGAAGAAACATGCTTGAGTCAAAATGTGATCTATCCTAATTTTTGTTATTAATGATGATATTTATTGTATTAGGGTTTAGGAATTGCGTTGTTATGTATAAAAATCCATCTTAATATTTGGCATTGCTTTTATTGTAATACATCAGAATTAAATTAAGAATTTGTCAATTCGAACATATCTAATACTATAAATATAATTTGTTAGAAATCTACAAATCACGCCCACACAAATTTGATGATAAAATTAATACTCGATAGATAAAAAATAAAATAGATATAGATTTATATGGTTCGGTAGATTCTGCCTATCTCTATGGAAATTTTCTTTCTTTAATTATAATAAAATTTTATCAGTACAACCAACTCTTGAATTTAACATGCCCAAACTCAAGGCAAAAAAAAAAAAAAACCTTGTACGACTCCTATTATAACTACTACAAGATACTCATTGCGTCAATTTGTATCACCGTACTTATACTTACAATAACTACCCTATGAGTATTATGAGCTCTACGAATGTCCTCTCTATCAAGTAATCAAATAATTAATATTTCTATTTATAATAGAAAATTACTTGACTACTTCACATAAAATTAGGAAACCTAATACAAAAAGAGATCCTAATTCTAGTCAAACTTGATCTCTGAATAATCGAATCAAATCCCAACAATTTTATTCAGTTATGACTATAGTCCATAGGTCATATGCATCCCTTTAGCTTTCATTTGAACTAGGAACAAGCGTTGGTCATAATTCTACCCCCAAAGAGGACCAAAATTATGTCAATATTCGGCATAATTTAAGCATCTCTTCCTAATTCAAACAAAAAATTCTACTAATGGATCCATCATTTAAATATGATCTAATTGAATTCGATTTAAAATATTTTAAACTCAACCCAACTCAATTTAAAATTAATCGAGTTGGATTAGGCCCATAATTCTCAACCCACATTACCACCACAGATTCGACCAAACAACCTAAAAAATGAACAAAAAGTATACAAAAATAATTATTCAAAATTGACACGTACTTAAATTAATTAACATTTATTTAAACTAAACTCTTCCGACCATATACTAAGAATGCAATCCACCAAATGGATTTTATACTTAACACTTGAGATTGTTCATCAATCTTAGTTTCATAACCAAGTAAATAATTTTTATAACTAAAAGAATGCGTTGTCTCTTGCTTAACCCTTGAGATTGTTCATCAATATAACCAAGTGTGTAGTTTTTATAACTAAAGAATGCATATCCACCAAAAGTAGATTTTTGTGCTTAACCCTTGAGATTTCTCATCAATCATAGCCAAGTGAGAAGATCAATGCAAATCCAACACTTTCATTCCTATAAGACATGAAATCCCCCATTCATTACATAAAAATCTCCTCATCTTGAAAAGAAAATCTTGGATTATGAATTTATATATACGTATATATCTGCAACAAAATCTCCATACCACCTTTATGTAATTTGTCAAGTTGAAAGCCACCAAAAACAATAAAAAATTATAATTGTAATCATAAAACAACATCACTTTTTCAGCTTATTTAAACGTAAGTATTGCCAGAGATATCTATCGTTCGTTGCTCGTTTTTTGATATCTCCGATGGGTTCAAGAGGTGATTTTTACTAAACAGTCTTGACACGTTGCTAAATCTGCTCGATATTTTTTGTAATATATGTCAATTTTTGTACATAAATTAACATGCATGATTTTTATGGCAGGAAAAATGGTTTTGGGGAGTTCAAGGAAAGCTATCTCAAATCAATTGGAGGGGATGAGAAAAATATGTGCACTTGTGGTGGATGATGATCCAATAGTTAGAAAAATTCATGGGAAGCTGCTAATAAGGCATGGATTGGAGACAGAAAGAGCAGAAAATGGGAAAGAAGCTGTTGACCTTTTCCTCTCTGGAAAAACTTATGATCTTGTGGTTATGGACATGGAGATGCCCATCATGGATGGACCAAAGGTTATATACACATACATACTAACACATTCAATTATCATAAAGTTGATCTAATTGTGTTGTTTATAGGCCACGGAGGAGCTTCGAGCAATGGGAGTGAGCAGTATGATAGTAGGGGTAACTGCTCGTAGTATGGGAGCAGAGAAGGAAGCATTTATAGGAGCTGGGCTAGATGCTTGTTTGGAGAAGCCTTTGAACGCTCAAGCAGTCGTTTCTATGATCGACCAACTTGTCAAGAAATCGCTCTGAATATTGATTCCTTACAGGCTGGTCGAGCTATCATGACTTATATAGTGTAGAAGTTTAACTTTTTTATTCGAAATAAATATATAAATCGGTAAGAAAAATAGTTACATTTATTTATATTATCCAACATGTTATTTTTCAATAGCCATCCTGGTCATGAGATGCTACTTCAGATTTTTTATCATAATTGACCTTCTAAATTTCTATTTCGAGTGTGTCTGGAGAAATACAATTAGAATAAAATATGAAAAAACATCAATTAAAAGAAAAGACTTGACCCACGACACTCCTTATTTTATTTTAAAAATACTTTCTATTTTCTTCCAGAAAATTTTGACCTTTAAGCACCATCTCCCAAATTTGAAATTATTTTCTTCAATAAAATTTAAGATGTAATTGAATTACAATCTGCACTCCGGGTTACAATCCCCTGAGCTAATATCAGATGTTTCAAGAAAGCAGTAGGACAGGATATGGAGAATTGTTCCACACAAGAAATGAACATTGCCAAGGAGAAAACTGCAATGTAGTAATTTTGATTCCATAACAAGGTAACTTAGACCTGAGATTGTGTAGGTGTAAAGAGAAAAGACTAACTCATGTATATCTCATAAAATTATTAACCATGACAATACAGGCATGTTGTTGCTTCTGTAGCACCTGTTATCGGTAGCTCACTCCATCACCGCTTATAACCTCACCAATGTGATATGCTGAATTTTTGCCATGATCATCTCCAAGTATTCTGAGAGCAGCCTCCTCCTCCACCACTAGCACCATTCCAATCCCCATATTAAAAGTTCGTCTCATTTCTGCATCTTCTATTCTTCCAGCCTTACAAATTTGCCACAGAGATACATAATTAATATATAGAGGGGATGATGAAGAACAGTAAAGAACATGCAAGATGCTAAAAACCATATAGGTTGCTAACCATGATTAATTAGAGGAGCAAGAATAAAATGATTCTGACCTCTTGAATCCATTTGAAAATGGGAGGAACAGCCCAAGAGTCCCTGTATATGAGAGCTCCAAGGTCCTTTGGAAACACTCGAGGTATATTGTCAGTAAAGCCACCACCAGTGATGTGAGCAATCCCTTTCACACCACCCTTGCTAATGATGTCAAGAACCTGTATTGCCAAATCCCATACTGTAATGAATGCCTGTCCGTAGAAAAATATTGCAAAATGCTATAAAGCAACCATTTTCAAACAAAGCGCAAAGGCAATACCTGCTTAACATATATGACTGTGGGTGCCATCAGAGCTTCACCTAGTGTAACAGATGAACCAGGAAGACTGTCTTTCAAAGAAAGGCCACTTTGCTTGAGAACCCTAGATAAAATGGCATCACTAGAAAAATAAGATAAAATGGTGCAAGATCCAGTGGATTGCAACAGCATGTTAAAACCACCTTCCTTTTCAACTTAATAGAGCAAATTTTTCGCAGGTATTAAGAATGGATAATTATTTTTACTGTGAGTAACAAGGAGCAATTTCCTTGATGTAAATGTTAGACCTTCTCACAAGAGAGAATCCATTGGAATGAACTCCACTGGATGGAAGACCAATGAGGACATCTCCAATCTCTATGTTTCTCCCATCAATAACAGCGTCCTTTTTTACAATGCCAACAGCAAAACCACTCAGATCATACTCACCATCTGCATAAAAATCAGGCATCTCTGCAGTCTGAAAGATATAATTCAAACAGTCAAATGCAACCAAAGAAAGACAAATTTGCTCAGCTTGACATAAGGGCCTATGAGAATATCAATGGTCTATAAAGCAAATAGAAGTTCAGCACAAGTACCCTGCCATCAACATGCAAAACCACTAGATGGAACTAAATTTTAGAAAAGAAACAAAACCAAAATTGTCAAACAAAGCAGGTATGAAATTCTAGGAACTTTGCCAATGACTTGCTAACCATCAGTGACTATTGATCCAAATAAGGCAGTAAAAACTTAATGCATCACTGGCATTTTCAAATACCATTTTATTTTCTGAAGCAAGCATATAGAATTAAAAAGCGGCAACAAGCACCTCTCCCCCTAGAAGAGTGCAATCTGACTGTTGGCAACCATCGACTATGCCTTTGATGACCTGCAATAGTAGATAACAAGATGTTTGAACTTCCTTCATCTGAAAAATACAAGATAATAGCTTTCAGACAATAAAAGAAATTGGGGCCACATACAATTGCCATACCTTTTCAGCAAGATCAACATCCAGATGGCCAGTAGCAAAGTAATCAAGGAAAAACAAAGGCTTCGCCCCAGAAGTGACTATGTCATTAACACTCATCGCAACCTGATCAAAAATTACAATTACTACCACCACAACTAACAGACAACACTCCAAGACTAACGGATTTTACCAAATCAATGCCAATAGTCTCATGGATTCCAGTCTCAAAAGCCAGCTTAAGTTTGGTCCCCACTCCATCCGTACCAGCCACCAGATAGGAATCTCCTGTGAAGCATTGAAATATGATCAGATTAAATATAAGATGGGAACAACCACCAAATTAAATGGAAACAAGAAAGAGATAAGCAAATGGCTAAAGGGATAGGGACAAAAGAAGAAAATAAAAGCATCCAGAGAATCTGGAAGACACAGGGGATACAAAAAGATAAGCAAGCTAAGTCCTCAAAGTACAAGAACACCAAGATATATATGAGTCTAACCAGTTTGTCCGTGCAGGCAATATGTATGCCTGAATCATCCGTGACCTGGTACCCAAAGAATTACGAAAGCAGAGTGCATAATTTTTACACAGTTGTTCATCCACACTAGTGACTCAAATGACAGCAACACTGCTATAGAATTAGAACATAACCGTAAAAAGAACAACCACCATACCCAAAGGGAAAAGCCCTCCAAAACCTCCAATGCCGGGAGCCATCTTGGCTATTCTCCTAACAAGTTCTGAACCAGCATCAATGTCAACACCGGCATCCTTGTATGTAAGTCCCTTGCCCTTGTCTTCAGGGGCAGTTTCCACATGGTTTCTGGTACTGCTGCTTGACATTGAAAGCACAAAACTATCTTTCCTAGTTCCTCTCCTTTCTTTCACTTCTTTCTTTGACAAGAATGGCAAAAATCCACTGGCTAAATTACCTTCACGAATCTTGAGCAAGTTCGGACTAAACAATTTTGTAATACAGTGGGATAGTTCTGTGTTTGCTTTGCAGGACGTATTCATGCTTTTTCCTGAAGTAATAATAAACAAAAACACTTCACAAAAGAAAATAACGGTAAGTATGTATCCTGTTAAAGTAGGTTATTCAACAAATACAAACAAAACCAAGTAGTAGTTCAATAATTAGCTAACCCAAACCACCACCACCAAGACAAAGAAAGTAATCAGCTAGTAATTACAGAATATACAGGAAAGAGTAAAAATCTAAGCCTACCGAGATTAAAAATTTCATGGAAAGGACAGAATCCTTCAATTCATAATGCAATAAACATTAATTCGAAAAACTTAAAAGAACTGTCTCGTTTGAGTTTATGATTTTCATGAAGTACCACCTAAAGAAACGGTAGACGCTGATGGCAGTCCGCGGTCGGCGGATGAGAGCTGCGACGGCTGCCTCAGACGACAGCGAATGATGTCTCTGTTACAGTGAGGGCACTTGAGCGCCTTTCCTTTCGCTATTCTCCTACAGTAACTGTTCTATTTTCTCTATATTTTTATCGAATTTTTCCGCGTTCTTTTTTTTTTCTCTTTTTTCTTTTTAAATAGTGCTCCTATTGGGTATAAAAGTCAGCCAATTATTTGGGTGGCCCGGGTGGGGGGAGTGGGGTTGGGTTGATTTCTCAACCTTAATTTTGGGCTGTAGTCTTTTTCTTCTTCATTGGTACAACGTTAAAGCCCAACTTCGGATATGGGCCGGCCCAAAATTACTAGTCGTAAAAAAATTATTTGAGAGGGGAAAAAAAATGAAAAATAGATTTGAGTATTTTGACTAACAAATGAATAAGGCAATTTTCTACATCTCGGAAGGTTTGGAAAAATAAATAAATAAATAAATAAAAAGGTTACAATCCATCCCATTTAAGTTGGGAGTTTTCCCTCTTTATTCTAAAGTTGACAACTTTAATGCATGTGGTAAATTTTTCATAGTATTTTTATATAATAATAAAATTTATTTATTTTTTGTATAATGTGAATTTATCTTAGTAATTTTAATATATTTATTTTTTTTGGTAAACAAAATTAAAAAATATTTATTAATTTTTTTTTTATATTTATTTAAGCTAAAAATCCATCCTAGATAAGTTGGGGTTTTTCCCTCTTTATTCTAAATTACAATTGTTACTTCTTCATGATAAAAATTGAGGCTTTATTTGGTTATGTTTCCTTAGAATTATAGGTGTTCACAGTTTAGTAAATCGATCAAATTAAACCAAAATTGAAATTTTGATTTGTACCGAACATCATATTGAAATTTTGGTTTTTAATCGAATCAAACCCAAGAAAAAAAATCAATTTTAATCGAATCGAACCAAATAGTTTGGTTCATTATTCAATACAATATTTTGGTATACTGAAATTTCAAATCGATTTGTTCTAAAGGAGCACCCCTATCCAAAAATAATATTGTTTTTGAAAAATATAACCAAATATATCTTCATTTTTCTTCCAAAACACATATTCTCCAATATATACATACATATTATATATTATATATATTTTTTATGATTATTTTAATATTAAAAAAATCACTCAATTTTATTTTCACCCCAAAAATCCAACAAAAAAAGTATCAATTTGACTGCTACAGTAAAAAATATCTCTCCAAAAACATAAACAAATATACCAAAACACAATTTTAATATTTTTCAATAATTCATTATATCAAAACACATAATAAAATCAAACAAAGCACATAACCAAACATTCCTCACTATTTTAATCATTATAAATATTTTTTGATCTTATTTTCTTTGTTGTTTATCCCATTGAAGTTTATACCGAAAATGTGTACCCAATGTTTTCATAATAACATATATAATGAAATTTCCACTTTACCCTCGCTATGATTTTATATTTTAGTTCTTCGCTTGCTTCATGGTCTACTCTGGTACTGAAAAAGCGAACAAAGAAAAGAGGAGAAAATAAAGAAGAAAACTTTACTTGAAGAAACGCTTGATTCTTCTTGTCCTGCTCGCATTAAATTCAGAGTATCATTACTACACCTCCTCGTCGCTACCCTTCCCCCCGGCTCCCAGCGGATAGGTGCAGAGATGGAGTAACCTCAATACCCGAGTGTGTCTGAGTTCTTCAACTTACGTATTAATCTGTAGTAGCAGGTGAAGATTGTTATTATCTTTTCCGGTTACCATGAGAAAGGCGCTATGGGTTTTCCTGTCTTTCCTGTATTTTCTGGGTATGCTTCTTCAATCTTGGCTCCTTTTCTTGTTTTTTCTTTTGTATTTTTAGCTTTCAAACGTGCAGTTGAAGGGCTTCGTTTATCTTTCTATGGAAAGCTTCAGTCTTTACGACAAAGGCTATGGTGCAAGAGAAGGCAGAAGCAGCCATCCCAGTTACAACTCTATCGCCTCCCGAAGGCAACACCACATTTCTGGGCGGCCCGATGTGGTGTGTGGCCCGACCCGAATCCTCTTCAGTTGATCTCCAGACTGCCTTGGATTGGGCGTGCGGGTTGGGTAAAGCGGACTGTGGCCCGATCCAAGCCGGTGGCCCATGTTTTGAGCCCGACAATCTGTTTTCTCATGCATCGTATGCTTTCAACAGTTATTTTCAGCAGAATGGCAACTCTGATATCGCTTGCCATTTTGGAGGGACCGCCGCTGTAACTCAGCGTAATCCCAGTAAGTGTCGAATCAGTTAAAACTTGAATAGGTTCCTTTCTGAGTGTTTAAATGAATGTTTTTTGTGTAATTTTTCATTACAGGTTATGAGAAATGTGTCTTTGCCACCTCAGAGTGAGTTGCTTTGCAAACTGCTTATGTCGTCATATTGTTAAGAATCAGGCTATCCTTTATCTTTGATTAATTTGTGTACAGGTCTCTAGGATCTTCGGCTACAGCACTGTTGAAAAACAGGGAAACAGGTCTTCGGTTGAAGATTTATGGAGTTCTTCTGCTTCTGTATGTTTTTGGCAGAAGCTGATCTCTCTTGTGCCAAATGAGCTTCGAATGGCTGATGGAAGTGTTCCATTCACAGGGGAAGAAAAGGGGGATTTGATTTTGGGTGCAATCTTTTGCAGGATATGGTCCTAAAGATCCTTGACTTGATTTGGGCGATTATTTGTAAAGCTTTTGTCTCTAAGTATGCTTTACTGTCTTGTTAGTTCAAGAATCCTTGCCAATGTAAAGTGTTCTGCTTCTTTTGGGTGTCAGTGTTGCTCTCTCTGTGTAAATGATTCGAGGCTGAGTCAAACTTAATAAAAATTGTTGGCTCGAGCTTTAACTCTAGCCTAGTTTTTGAGCTCGAGCTTGATACCCCTTAATTTTAAGGGCTCATACTCGAGCAGATTTACCAGAAAAATTTTAAATTAAATAAATATATTAAATTAGTGATATATTATAATTATTTAATAATAATTAATAAAAATAATTTAAATTATAATTATTGTTAAAATATTAAATTATTAATATATTATAATAGAAAAAATTAAATTATTAGTGTATATTAATTATTTAATTATATATAAAAATATTTAAAAATAGAAAAAAATTTATAAGTCGGCTCATAAGTTTTCGAATAGTCATTAATGAAATCGAACTTGGCTCATATAAATGCTCAAGTTCGAGAGAGAGTTGAGCTCAACTCAAGCCGACTTATAAAGCTTATGAGCCGGCATAACTCATCTTTCACCCCTATTTTCTTTAATTTTTAATTAGGAGTATAAGATAAGTGAGCTACTAATGAACCTCATGAGCCGACTCAATTATAATTCGACTTGAACTTGAAAAATTCGAGCTTAAACTTGAGCTCGATAATGAACCAAGTTTGAGCTTTCATTTAGTTGTTCAAAAGCTCACGAGTTGGTTTGCGAGTTTTTTTTTTAATATTAATTATTATATATTAATAATTAATTTATTTTTATTTTGAAATACTTTTTATATATTAATTAAATAACTTTATATTAATAATTTACTTTTTTATATTTTTAAATATTTTATATATAATATTAAATAATACTTATATATTAAAAATTAAATTTTTTTCAATTAAGCTCTAGTTCAATTGATACTGTACTCAAAATATTGGACTCGAACTCGAACTCGACTCATTTACCCTCATAGTTTTAACTATTAGCATAATATTTTGATTTAAAAGGGTTATGTTTGAATGCAAGTAAATACATATTAAATGATATCGTCTTCATAATAATATGTCTAGATATGAGTATATTTGATGGGCATGCATGAATGTATAAAAATAAATAAATAAAAGTTCAATTCAATAATATAAGAAGGGAATTAAAAGTTTGTTTACTCATAGAAAAAGTAGAATAAAGAATTCAGATTGTGAAGGGAGAAGAATTGTTAAATTAAATTTGGTGGGTTCATTGAGATTGTTGTGCAGCAGCTTTTGGATTAGGGCTGGGGGCCAACAAACGAAGAACAAAGATTTGCGTGTTAAATGGACCCGAGATAAAAGGAATCCTTGTAATATTGAACTTGGAGCTTGACTTGACCTGTCCATGCATACTTGCATTATTACACGGTACATAACTTGGAGGGGTGTTTTTGGATAAAAAAATCAAATTAAATCGAATTTTTGATATGTTAAAATGTTGAATCGAATGTCGAATCGAATTATTTGATTTGGTTGGATTAAAATTAAAATATCAAATTTTTTAATTTTTAATATTAATATTATATATTAATGTATATTAATTAAAAATATATATACACCAATATATTAATATAATGTATATTAATATTGATGATGTATGGATCCGTCGCCACATGGCAGCCTCCCCCCGAGGTATTATCCTACCTACGCCCGGTCTAGTCGAACGGGGGGTTTTGTCCTGAAAAGGCGCCTCGTAAGGGAGGGAGGGCAAGCCGCTTATATGCTGGTCAAGACCCTCTTCTCTATCCAATATGGGACTGATGCCATACATATCATTAGCCCCCCAGAAAGAGGACTTGACAAGCCATTTGCTACATGACGTACGGACCTGCATGGGCCACCAAATGATGATGCATGGATCCGTCGCCACATAGTAGCCTCGCACCGAGGTATTGTCCCGCCTGCGCCCGATCTAGCCGAACGGGGGGTTTTGTCCTGAAAAGACGCCTTATAAGGGAGAGAGGGAGGGCAAGCCGCTTATATGCTGATCAAGACCCTCTTCTCTATTCGATATGAAACAGATGACATACATATCAAATATAGATTATATTAATTTAATATATATTAATTAATAATTCAATAATATGGTTTGATTCGATTAATCAATATAAAAAATTGAAATCGAATCAAATATCAATTTTCTATTCAATATTCGTTATAAATTAAAATTTTAACTTCGATATGATTTGATTGATTTACCCAATCGTGAATATTCCTAATAAATTCTGATGATGGGGTACTGTGGCTTTGGTCCCTCATTGGTCAGAAAAGTGAAACACTGTTAAAACTGGGGATGCAGCAGTGTTGCAGAGAGCAGCAGTGGAAACTGGAAAGAAATAGTGCTGTAGCAGGTTCTGGTCCCGAAGCGAACCACCTCGGGCATTGTTTTTGTGCATGTACATTTTTTATAATTTCAGATTGCTTTTTGCTTAAGCTCTCGTTGGCAACGTCAACAACTGCAATTACGTTTATTTTGTCCTCCTCAAGAACATTTTGTATTTTCTATTCAATTTTTTATTTTAATTTTTTATTTTTATATTAAATATATTTAATTTTTAATTAATTAATTTTATAAAAAATAATTAATACACATATTATATATTAATAAATTAAAATAAAAAAATTTAAACTAAATCAATAATCAATAAAATTAAAGGGTCAAATGGGCCGGTGGGGCCTGGGCTTGAAAGAGCCACCGGCCTTAATACGAAATCATGACAATTATGGTAGGTGTTTAAAAAATCGAACAATTCATGAAATTGAGAAATTTATCAATTCACAATTATTGATTCATTTAATCGTTGGTCAGATTGTAATTGAACTGTGACGTCATAATTAAGAAATATATATTTATATTATATATTGCTTAAAAATTAATAAAATATCAAAATATAAAACATAAAAAGTTTAAAAGATATTGTCCAGCATCACAATTCAAATTTCATAATTCATATTAAAAATAATTGCAAAAATTTAAATATATCAAGTTTAAAGTTTAAAATTGAGAGTGCATAAGTTAATTCTAAATTTTAAACTCTAAATTAAGACTTATTTTTTATTTTTAGATAACTTTTGAGGTATACCTTAACCTTCAAACTTTGAATTCAAACTCCAAAAAAATTTTAAAAAAAATTAATTTTATTAAAAATTAAATCGAAAAACCAATTTTGTTCAACAGTCCAACCAACCAGTTTGAACGATTTTTACAAAATATGATATTTTTTTAATTTTTTAATTTTTTGATAAAATTGGACTAGCTCGCTAGCCGGTTGACAATCTGACCAGCCAATCCGATCTAATTTTTTAAACAATAGTTATGATCTAGGTCAATCTAACTCACAGCCTCTAATTGAAACTTGAACCAAGACGATAAAAAAATTTTAAAAAGTAGGCTTGATTCAAAACTAACCCACTGAATAAGCAGGCCAATTTCTATATAAGCTAGCTTGTGGCTAGTTTATATATATATGTATATATATATTAAATTAAATTAAAAAAATTTAATTTTTTATATTTATGTGATTCTTAATATTTTACAACACTTCAAATTTTTTTAAATTTAAAAAATTATACTTATATCAATTAGATTTTTTCAAAAACATCACCGAATAAGGTGGTGAGGGGTTTGACATAAATCCCAAATCAATATTTTTTTATTAAGTGTTCTGGTGAAAATTAAATTGAATAATTTTGTATGTATAATGATAAAAAAAAAATATATGAAAATATATAATATGTGTATATGTATGTGTAATGATTGAGGTTTTTAATTATATGGCCTTTAGTAGCTGGGGCATTTTAGCGTTTCATTGAGGGTATTTTCGCTTCAAAATTAACTGTATTGTTGAGTATATTTTGTCAAAATAAATTTATTTTGACAAAATATATTATATATCCAAACATTTATTTTGACAAAATATATTTATTTTGACAAAATATATTATATATCCAAACATTTATTTTGACAAAATATATTATATATCCAAACATTATTTAAATAAAATAATTCCAAAATATAAAGAGCATTTCCCTCCCATAAAAGAGGAGAATATCAGAAACGAAATATTCGCTAACATTATGCACGTATCAGCCAACTGACAACACATCCAAATCTTATCCAGTTGGGATCATCCAATGCCACATTGCCACCTAAGCAACAAGCATCCAAGTGTATCCAACGCTGCCATTCTGAGGCCACAAATTCTTCTTGTGGATGTGACGCACACTGGATTTATTTCTCTTAGCAAACTTATAACTGCATAAAATAATCACGAAGGAAATTGGAATTGATCAGACCTTTTTCAGCTAATCTGAGGAAAAATGGCGACGGCTACGATGACTTCCCTTCCGCAGTTCAAAGGGCTGAAGGCTCAGACAACCGCAGCTTCTCCTGTGAAGAACTTGGTTAGTTTTACACATCTATCCACCTTCTATTTTAATGGTTTCATTAATAAAAAATTTATGGATTTTTTTTATAAATAATGTAGAGTTATAATAGATTTTAATTTCTTTAACAATCACTTTAACTTATTTATTATTTTTTAGTCTAATTTTATTATTGTTAGATTTCGAAGCCATCTAATTTTAATCATATTTGATGTGTGCGAAATCAATGTCACTTAACTAAATTATCTCTTTTATTATTTCGATTTGAAATATCAATTTTAGCTGTGACTGACTAAACTCTGACCTACGATTTCATTTAATTTTCATTTAAAAATAATTAATTTTAGGATCGTTTAAAATTTAAGTTTTCAAGATGTTAATTTACTATTTGTGCCATTTTAAACATTTTACATGTGTTAATCAAGCACCCTAGATTTGCTAAGGGCAAGGGTGTGAAATCTAATGTAATATCAAGAAAATATTCTTTTAATTAAATAAATGGGTATATATATTTGTGTTTGGGATTTGAGCTCGAATGTTCCGATTTTTTATTATGAAATCAACCATATATCGAATTTGTCCGACGAAAAATTATTTATTGTGGCTATTCTATAATGAATTGGGAGGTGAAAAGGGTAAGAAGTGGGAGAGGATAACATAGAAAAAAAATGTTAAAAAATGTGATTACATAAATATCTAACAATACAAGTGCTTAATAATCTTATATTTTCATCAATAAAATTAAGATATCCTCTTATCATTTTCTTCTTAAAATAAAATATAAGTCTCCAACGATGATAACTGCTATTTTAGATATCTTTAATATTGTACTAAGTGTTAATGTGTGTTTCTCGATAGGTAGCTGTTCAGCCTATGAGGCGTAGGGGGCAGGGAGGTTTGGGCGCTCGCTGCGACTTCATTGGCTCGCCCACCAATTTGGTAACAATTTGCAACATAATTTTCTTTTCTTTTTTTTTTTAATTTTTCATTTTCGTATAATATATATATTTTTTATTCCATTAAATTTCAATGGTTTGAATATGCAGATAATGATAACCACAACGAGCCTAATGCTGTTTGCGGGTCGGTTTGGGTTGGCTCCATCGGCGAACCGGAAGGCAACCGGGGGGCTGAAGCTGGAGGCTGGGGACTCGGGTCTGCAAACGGGTGACCCGGCGGGTTTCACCCTAGCGGATACATTGGCATGTGGGGTTGTGGGTCACATTATTGGGGTTGGGGTTGTACTTGGCCTCAAGAACGTTGGCATTCTTTAAATTTCTGTTAATATAATATAATATAAATCATCCATTGTGAATTATGATCATTTACATAATTTTCTTGGCATTCTTTTTGCTACATATACAGTTGCAAAGAAGCATATTAAGACAGTTATTTTTCATCAAATTTGTATAAATATTAGTTTAAATATATTAATTTTACTATATTTTTAATTTAATTATGATTTAGATATTATTTTTTTTTATAAATATTAAAATAAAAAAATCATTGTTTCATGCACCCTGCATAAAATATAAGATTATAAATCATTCTTTAAACGGATAAAATCGATCAAAGTGAATATAAGAAAACAGCAGCTTTATGAGCCATTTGAATAATAATTTCATAATTACTATTAAATTGTACGAAAACTACTTTTTAAATTTCATAATTTATGTAAATTGATGAAATATTTTTGGAACATCAAACTAACAAAATAATAATAATAAAAATCACGAGTTAAAGGAATATCATAATATAAAAAAAGTTTGATAAAAAGCAAAAACTAAATGTTAAAATTTTAATTTACCATAAAAGTAAAACTTTTAATTTCTTTTACAAATTAACCTAGTTCATAGACATAAAAATGTATTAATATTAATGAATCATATTCAAATTATAAAATACATGCATAATAGATAGAGAGAGAGAGAGAGAGAGAGAGAGAGAGAGAGTTTAACTCACCCAAATGATCCTATAGAAGTGACGAAAAAAGAAAAAATATTTATGTACCTTTAAATATTAGTCTGTTGCATGTTTGGTTATTTTAAGTATATATTACTTGTAAAGTTTATGGGCTTGGATTAAGGGACCTAACTTAATTTAAACAACAAATTATAGAATAAAATATAATTTTAGGAAAATATTGAAGTAAGGTAAAATTTTTCGGACTAAATATAGAGAGAGTTATAGAAAATCTTTCCATTTCAAAATATAAAAAAATCTCAATGACTACTTTTCAAACTCAATACTTGAATTTATCAAATTAAAAATTAAATATTAGCATAAGTATGCCAACAACTAAATTTACGTACCCAAATTAGCTATTTATATAATAACTTAATAATTGCTCTTAGATGGTCAAAGGCAGCAACGACTACATCATATGTCATAAGATTTTAAAATTTCTTAACACATGTAATCTCAAAATTATTATTTTTAAAATAAATTAGCCATCAATTTACTTTATTTGAAATAAAAATGTTACCTTAATAACATGGTTTATAATCTAGTTCGATTCAATAATATAAATATAGCTGGTTTATATATAAATTATAATTGAATCTATATAAGTGTAAATGTTAAACATATGAAAAGTAATAAAATTGCTTTTAAATGATTAATTAAAAATAGTTTTACATGCATAAACTAACATATATATTAATTCCATACATAAACTAATATATACACATATATAGAGACAGAGATAAACACAAAAATCAATTAGATTATCACACACATATATATTGAATACTTACCATTGTTATATATGGAATTACTAAAAATTTAATTAATATAGTATTGACTTGCTAATTATAAAATAGCTCATTTTTATAGCAAGTCATACATGAAAATTATTGAGATGGTAAAAATAGATAAAAGTAATTTATCCACATAATTGCTACATAATAAAATACGATTGAATCGTATTTTACTTTATATATATTAGATTTATTAATTTCTTAACTCAGTGGTTCAATAACACACCAAATTTTATATAATGATCAATTTAGCGACTTTGAGCGTGACTTGAGCACTATTTTTGATTTAAGAATTTTGATGAGAAAAGAAAAATGTTTGAAAAAATAAAATAAAAATATATACACTCTAAAGTTTATTTGATTATTAAATAAAACAATGAAAAGAAGCATAGAAAAACGAGGGTGATGAATGCATTGAAGAATGAGATAGAAGTCAAATAATTATTTTTTTTTTCACCATTTTGAGAGAATTTTTTTCCTCAATATCTCTATATTTTTCCTCAATTATTTTTAGTTTTCTTCTTACCAATTAAACAATTAACATATTTTTTAACATTTTCTTTTTATTTTTTCTCATGATTTTTTTTAATAAAAAATAGTGTAAACAATCAAATAAACTTGAAATTTTTACATTCATTTGATTTAATTTATTTATTTATTTTTCCCTTCATCAAAATCTTTAAACCAAACAAAGCATTAAAACTTCTCTGCCCGTTGCTGCATTGAAACGGCCCAATAACGGAAGTTCATTGCGACCAGCACGCCCAGTTCACTTAGCTCCATGCGATTTTAAATGAAGCCCAGTAAGATACGACGTCGCCCAATATCTTCAACTGGACAGCTCGTCCGCCGCGACGGCGTCCACATTCACAACTCCCACCATAAATTCATTGGCGCCCACGGCGGCGCTGTTTCTCTATTATTCTAGCAATTTCTGCCGAGTTATTTCTCCTCTTTTTTGCCAGGGTTTGTCATCCAAGACTGCAAGACAAAGCTATATAAATACAGTAGATAAATATGAGTATGTGGAATTATGTGGTGACGGCTCACAAGCCGACGAACGTTACTCATTCTTGCGTCGGCAACTTCACCGGTCCGCAGGAGCTCAATCTCATCGTTGCGTAAGTCTTCTTCACCAATATCTCCCCCCCCCCTCTCTCTCTATATATATGTGTGTATCCACCATTACACAGAGTATAATGCACTTGACTGAAAATACGAAATTATTTTGTCCTGGGTAACCGATTATTGGTTTGATTTTATGTCTGTCAATGCTACCGAGACATCGCTGTTGGACTTAATATTTTAGGAATATCTATATTGAGTTTCTAATTGGTTTCTGCCGCCCAAGTTTGATTCAGCGATTGCAATTCATTTACAGGAAATGCACTCGAATAGAGATCCATTTACTCTCGCCTCAGGGGTTACAGGTACAAGAGTCCAGTTGCACTGTACATTTGCTAAGAAACTAGTTTGCATGGCCTTTGTAATTCATTAAAAGCGAATTATGCTAAAGTCGATGCTTTTTACAGGAAATGATTAACCTTCCACGAGACTTTATATTGTGGGATTCGTCTAAAGATGTTTGCTCTGAATTATTAATAAAAAGTCCTTTTCAGAACAAATCCACTGTGACATTTTCTTTAAATCATGGGTTTTGTGGAATTATAATTCTTATCTTATGGTAATCTTTGCAGCCTATGTTGGATGTGCCAATATATGGGAGAATTGCCACACTTGAGCTTTTTCGCCCACATGTAAGTATCCAAATTGATGGATGAAACTTTTTTTTGTTGGTACACCTCGTGATTAACAACTCATGTAGTCTTCTTTGTGAAATAAAGAAAAAGACAGTGATACCTTACTCTCTGATTAACTCAACAGGGAGAAACTCAAGATCTCCTATTCATAGCTACAGAAAGATATAAATTCTGTGTTTTGCAATGGGATGCTGAGAATGCTGAGGTTATTACAAGGTCTGACACTAGTTTATTGAAATTTTGGTTAATTGTATATTAGGAACTGTATTTATTGCAAAACAATATGTTGACAGTTTGATATTCTCAATATTTCCTCGAACACAAATACACAATTATATCTCAATTATGTGACCCATTGGTGTTGCCTTGTGCACTATACGCTGTGCATACCCTGAATGTCCAAGTAGTTTCATGACCATAACAAGTCTCCTTTCAATTAACAATTGGCTTCTTTTTTGGGGGCTCCCTTCATGAAATAGGGCAATGGGTGATGTTTCAGATCGAATTGGTCGCCCCACTGACAATGGACAGGTACTTTGTTATACGCTGGAACTTTTCATGTTGCAATCTTGATATTAATTTTGTTTATTTAAGAAATTTAACCAGTTCAAGGCTTATTCATTACTTTCCTTGTAGATTGGCATAATTGATCCAGATTGTAGATTGATTGGACTGCATCTATACGATGGATTATTCAAGGTGTTGGTCCTCATGCTGCTCTAATCTTAGTGATCTCTCTCTCTCTCTCTCCCTCCCTTCTTTGGGTTTCTGTTGAAGTGTTTAAAACTGGTGGTTTCATTATTTTAGCTGGTAGATTATGAGAATTTCTGTTTGTTTTTAGGTCATTCCATTTGATAACAAAGGCCAGCTCAAGGAAGCATTTAATATTAGGTAAGTTTTTTTTCCATGACAAACCCTAGTAATGTACTGTGCTGGAATTAAAGTGGACTCTTCTTATTACTGAAAAATGTTTGATTTTTTATGGTATAGACTTTGTTGGTTGCCTTTCATAGCTGACTATAATTGTATTTCTATTTCCTTGTTCTGGTTAACTCTGCTGACAGCAAACCTTGAGGGAGTCCCCTTCTCTATGCTCTGAAGAGAGAAAAGTATATTGGTGAATTCCCCAATTATTGATCTTTCTGGCTCTTCGTTTGAAGTTTCCCTTTCTTGTTGTGTGGTGTCACTATCGTATTGTGTAATGTTAGAGCTTGTTCAATTTTTTCATGTGAAGTGATGCGCATAGGGTGTTGAAAATTGTTACAGTCAACCAAAAGTGACTGACACACTCTTATTTATATTAGTAAAACATGTATATGCATTACAATTATGCCCTTTAATACATCCTGGCCCTATTGTTTTTTTGTTGTTGTAATCCTTATTTATTTATTTTTGGGTGGCAAAATCTGTTGGCAATCTCTAGTTGTACATATCCTGACCTGCAATTATGCAGAGCTAGTATACTTTATTATTACATGGGTTCGTAAATATATTCTGAGTTTTTACTGATCAACATGGAGCATCATATAATATTAATCTTGTCATTGCGAAATGGACTGTGTTTCTGAATATCCTGTCTAACTTACTTTGCATCTTCAGGCTTGAGGAGCTTCAAGTTTTGGATATCAAGTTTTTGTATGGTTGCCCAAAGCCGACTATTGTTGTACTTTACCAGGTTCTGATTTACTCTTGTGTATGTCTTGTTTTCTTGTGGTCTTGCCATCCTCTGATTTGCTCAATCCGTATAAGTTTCCTTAAGCTAGTGATATATTTTCATATATGAAATCAAATCTCGGCTAGGACATGTATGCATTACATCAATGTTCTCTGTATTGATTAATTTTTATCTTTCGTTTTCCTTGATTGGCAGGATAACAAGGATGCTCGTCATGTGAAAACATATGAGGTCGCTTTGAAGGATAAAGATTTTGTTGAGGGTCCATGGTCTCAGAACAATCTTGATAATGGGGCTGGATTGTTAATTCCAGTGCCACCTCCCCTTTGTGGTGTCCTAATTATTGGTGAAGAAACTATTGTATATTGCAGCGCTTCAGCTTTCAAAGCAATCCCAATCAGACCCGTAGGTTACATATGCCTGCTGCTAACTCTATTCCAGCTCATTTTAAACTTGACCCTGATCCTTGTTTCTGTTTTATTTGAAGTCCATAACAAGAGCTTATGGAAGGGTTGATGCTGATGGTTCACGCTACTTATTAGGGGATCATAATGGACTTTTGCACCTACTCGTTATAACCCATGAAAAGGAGAAGTAAGTTTGCTATTTTCTGCTTCAAATAAGTATATGTTAATTTGGTTTTCAAATTTTAGGCTGCAACCCTTTGGCATGCCTAAATGATTTTTCTGTTTGTAATCTATCAGAGTAACTGGACTCAAAATTGAGCTCTTGGGGGAAACATCTGTTGCATCGTCGATATCATATCTTGATAATGCTATTGTTTTTATTGGCTCAAGTTATGGAGATTCACAGGTTTGCAGAATTTATCTCCTTTTGATCTTTCCAATGTAACTATTTTTCATGCAAACTAGATATTTCTGTTCATGTTGTTGTAGCTATGAGTGATCATTAACTGCTTAAATGCAGGATTTTGGTGTGTTTTCTTTCTAGTATTCAGGAGCCTGAGATTTATATCCTTATGTATCCTTCTAGATCACTGTTACCTGTGTGCTCAGTTGTCCCGTCTACATAGAAATCCTTGTTAGATATATAACAGCATTTTTAGATATGTTAATTCATGATTGTTTCCCATATAATTTCACTCAGTTTTGCCTGATATAGCATATACAATCTTAAGCCTATTCATGGGTCAAATCATTTCATTTTCTCCAAGCTGGTGCTTTGATATATTTGCAGCACTGTGAATTAGCTTTTCCTCATCCTCTCTTCTCTTTGTGCGCTTCTGCTGTAATTTTGTTTTATTTGTATCATGTACACAAACAATTTTCTATTCTTTTAAAATTTATGGTCCTCACATTGATAAATGTTCCTGATTTTGTAAGAGAAAATATTGTACTATCCTTGTGCCAGGCTTTTGAATATTCATAGGAGAAAGAAGTGGCTTATCATTTTGTATGGTTCTAATGCTTGTGAGGAAAATAGAGAATTCCAATTGCTTGTTCAATGTTTCTTTGAGATAAGAGGGAATGTAATGTTGCTATTGTTTGTCAGATAGCTCTTCTGATTTTTGCCCTTTTCATTTTTTGCTTGATGCAGTTTTGCTTATTTCTGGATTTTTTAAAAAAAATTTATTCTATTTTTTTGTTTTTAGGTTTTTTACTGGTCTCCTCAGTTAATAGGGAAACTCAGTAAAAATTGTTATCTTGGAATAACTTTCTAAAAAGAATCCCCACTGTTTATCTCTAAGCATCTGTATACTGAATCATGTCTTGATTTTCATATGCTACTAAATTTGAAGAGATGACTAATTAACTATCAAGTTTGGGAACTTGAGTTGCCTAATCTATGACTAACTAAATGTAATAAGTACTTATGTTATTTTAAAAATTCTCAGTTTCTACTTTATTTCCACTTCATTCGTAATTCTCAAATAGATTTACTTCTTATATCTCATCACATGTTATTCAGCTCATAAAGCTTAATCTTCAACCGGATGCAAAAGGATCTTATGTGGAAGTTCTTGAAAGGTATGTCAATTTGGGGCCAATTGTTGACTTCTGTGTGGTTGACTTGGAGAGGCAAGGCCAAGGTCAGGTTGTAACTTGCTCAGGGGCCTATAAAGATGGTTCTCTGCGAATTGTACGCAATGGAATCGGAATCAATGAGCAGGTGTGATTTTCATAAGTTTCATCTTGCCAAAAATTCTTTACTACTTATTTTCCCAGTATAATCTGTACTGAATGTCATTCATAGGCATCTGTAGAGCTTCAAGGAATCAAAGGGATGTGGTCATTGCGATCAGCTACTGATGATCCATATGACACTTTTTTGGTTGTTAGCTTTATCAGTGAGACACGTATTTTGGCAATGAACCTTGAGGATGAATTGGAGGAAACTGAGATAGAAGGTTTTTATTCAAATGTCCAGACATTATTTTGTCACAATGCTGTTTATGATCAACTTGTGCAGGTACTGCTGGCACAGCATTCGAAATCCTTTAGTTGGCCTTTTAACATTTTGCTTTGTAGATTTGATGACTTTGTATTGTCTAAATCCTTTATATGTCATGACCAACTGAAAATAGGATACCATTTTTGTGATCAGCTGTGGATAACCTTTTTAAGAGCTTAAAGGATGTGACAAACTCTTGTCAGTTGATGCAGATATTGTATTCTCTTAGGCTAAAAGTTTAGGAATATAATATTGCATGGGCATTAAATGGTGCCGTCCTCCATACAAAGGTTGATCTCTATGTTTTATTAATATCCAACTTTAGCCTTTCTATTGTCATTATCTAACATAAACTATGTCTGAGATCTACGACTTTTGAAGCACATTACAATCTAAAGCTTTAGATAAAATTACAAGTCTTTGATTAGATTCTTTTTTCAAGAACACTTAGATTTTGATTCTTTCCGGAGAATCCTTAGAAATACATTTGGTGTTTATATCCTACTTTTCTTCTTCTTATTCATCCATGCATATGGGTGAAGATAAAGTGCTGCGGAGGAGCAAGTGATTACTTCCCCAATTTCTTTTACTAGAATAGACAATATAAATTTGAAATCTGGGTATTTGTAGATTGAAAACCCTGTCGGAGTAAACCATGGCATTTAGATCACTCTTAAATAAAGTTGAAGCGCATCTGGGAAATAGGCCTTCTTTTTCTCTAAGAATTTAAACAAATTACTCAAATAGTGCAGAAGTGCGTGGTTGCTTTTGGTACTTTTTCATGTAGTATGTATTTCCTTTTTCTGGTTATGCTACATTGTTATTTGCCAATTATGCTAGCTAGTACTTTTCCTGGAGATTGCATGGGGGGACTGCATTACCCTATTTAGTTTTTAAGATATTGTTGTAGCCAATTTTTTAGTCAGAAATGAATAGTGCAGGTTACTTCAAATGCTGTCAGATTGGTTAGTTCTTCCACCAGAGAGCTCCATAATGAATGGTCTGCTCCAGCTGGTTATGCAATCAATGTTGCCACAGCCAATGCCACTCAGGTATGGTTCCAACTGTTAGTTATAGCATCAAGTGAATATCTGACAAGAATTTAGTAAAAATCATGTGATCAAATTTTGTAAAGATGATTTGGTATAGCAATTTGTTAATGAACTGGTGCACTGTCTTGATCATGTTCTGCAGTTTGCATGCTTAAGGATATGAATTTTAAGCAGGCTCTCTAACTTTTTGGTCCATACAATATAGGGCTTTCTCTACCTGTTTACAATCTAATCCCATTTCAATCAAATAACAGGAACCCCCTAGTACCCACTCTTCATATTAGACAATAGATAATTGAATAAGAATAGTTTGGGTGAATCTGGTTAACCTGTTGGATGGGTGTTGCGCTTTCTCAATGTTGTCTCTGTGAGAGCTGGATAAAACATTGGATATGTGCTATTGTCAATTTTTGCCTGATGCCTGGGTCTACTGTTAATATTTCTCCCTTTACCTTGATGTGCTAACTTTTACTCCAGTTTTCTTCACTTTGCTTCCAAAATTTTTAAATGTTCTCCAAAAGATTTATCTTCTTATCCTGCTTCCTGCAGTTTGCTACTTTCATCTGCAACATTGCCAATGTGATATTTACTGGTTCAATTTTGGTGCGTTATTTTTCAGCTTCCTGAGTGTAGGACATTTGCCTTGACAGGTTTTGCTGGCTACCGGTGGTGGCCATTTGGTCTATCTAGAAATTGGTGATGGTGTGTTGACAGAAGTAAAACATACCCAGTTGGAGTATGATATCTCATGCCTAGACATTAATCCAATTGGTGATAATCCAAATTATAGTAAACTTGCAGCAGTGGGGATGTGGACAGATATCAGTGTTGGGATATTTTCACTTCCTGACTTGAACCTTATTACCAAGGAGCATTTGGGAGGGGAAATAATTCCTCGTTCTGTTCTCCTGTGTTCTTTCGAAGGGGTAATTTTCATTTTTATTATGTCATCTTCCATACAATAGTGCATTGTGCGTTTCCTGCCCCCCCCCCCTCCTTTTTTCCTTTTCTTTTCTTTCCTTCTATCGAGAAATTTTGGGTTTCTTGGATATTGATTGCCTTTGATACTCCGAAATGAACAGGAATTTGCTATTTACCATACTCTTTTGGTTTATAAAAATTTCTGGTTTAAGAACATTGTGGAATTTCTTTCTTTAGCAGTTTGAAAGAAATTTGATTCAGAGAATGCTTGCAAATTTATTTGCCTACAAAGCCAAACCCACATGCTTGCAAAATTACTTGCCTATAAGGCCACACACATGATCCTCATGTGCTGTTAACTTTCTTAAATGGGTTGACATTAGGTTGTTATGCCAGTTACAAGGTACAAAAAAGACACTCCTGCAGGAAGGATTTTATCTTTATGTCCGTTACTGCCCTAGAGTTCCCTTTGCAGTATCTACTTTTTGGAAAATTTTACATTAGGTTCCATATTAGATCAATGTTATCATCCTCTCAAAAATTGAAATAATTTGTATAGTTTTCGGCCAAAATGTTAAGGGAATCTATGAGATTATATACCCCAACTTTTTTAAGCAGAAGATGTGGCTCCGAAAACAGAAGAGGCTTTATCATATACATGAACCTGCTGAATTGCTCTGAGGTTGATCACTAGAAATCCTGATGGTGCTAATATAACACTGTTGGCTGCTTTTTAATTTCAGATATCTTACTTGTTATGTGCTCTTGGGGATGGCCATCTCTTGAATTTTGTGTTGAATTCAAGTAATGGTGAGCTGGCAGACAGGAAAAAAGTGTCTTTAGGGACCCAACCCATTACACTTCGTACTTTTTCTTCAAAGAATGCCACACATGTTTTTGCTGCTTCTGATAGACCAACTGTCATTTACAGCAGTAACAAGAAATTGCTTTACAGCAATGTAAATCTAAAAGAAGTCAGTCACATGTGCCCTTTCAATTCTGCTGCTTTCCCTGACAGGTAAAATATCATTCCCTTCTTGTAGTATAGTTGAATAATTCTCGGTTAATTATGTCTGGCTTAACTATAAGGTGCCAGATTATAAATGATCAACATCTACCTTCCGTCTAATGTGGTACTTGAGTTGTCATCCAAGGTGTTTAATTTCCGGAGTGAGTGGGTTAAGGGAGGGGAGAGCTTGAGTTTCTTTCTTTTTGGTAATTGATATCTTTTTGTGGCTTAATTAAAGCTCTGTTAAAGATTTTTTTATTTTTATTTTTATTTTTATTATTTTCAACAGCCTTGCGATTGCAAAAGAAGGCGAACTAACAATTGGCACGATTGATGACATTCAAAAGCTTCATATACGCTCTATCCCACTTGGGGAGCATGCACGGCGTATATGTCATCAGGAACAGACCCGGACCTTTGCCATATGTAGTTTAAAGTATAACCCGTCAAATGCAGAAGATTCTGACATGCACTTTGTCCGTCTGTTAGATGACCAGACTTTTGAATTCATATCAACATATCCACTGGATCAGTTTGAATGTGGTTGCTCCATTCTTAGCTGCTCATTCTCCGATGACAATAATGTGTACTATTGTGTAGGGACTGCATATGTAATGCCAGAAGAGAATGAACCTACCAAGGTTAATTTCTGAATCTCCCTATTTGTGTGTGGTCACGGCCACAGGCACGTCTGGTTGTATGTTACAGTGCATGCTCTTTATGTGTCATTGTCATTTTCCTTTTCACTTTGTTTTTCCTTTTTGTTCTATCCCTCCCCAAAATTTTTTTCCCAGGACTCGTGGAGGTTAGCTTCTTTGGTTTCTAGCTTATTTTAAATCCACAGTTTATTCTCTTCTGGACCCTAATTTCTGCTGCACTTCTGCTTTTACCACCACTAACTTCTCTTTTTGTTTCTCCTTCAAATAATTTCAGGGCCGGGTATTAATTTTTGCCGTAGAAGATGGAAAACTCCAGCTAATTGCTGAGAAGGAAACTAAAGGGGCTGTTTACTCTCTTAATGCCTTCAATGGGAAACTGCTTGCTGCCATTAATCAGAAGATTCAGTTATATAAGTGGATGCTTCGTGATGATGGCTCTCATGAATTGCAATCTGAATGCGGACATCACGGGCACATACTTGCCCTTTATGTACAAACTAGAGGAGATTTCATTGTCGTTGGTGACCTGATGAAATCAATCTCTTTGCTGATTTACAAGGTGAACATTTCTAAACTCAGGAAGTGCATGAGCAAGTTTTTAAATTATATTTTGTTTCTCCTGTTCGATCTTCTACCTTTATGTCTGTTGGATTACAACTCTCAAAATTGGCAACATTTTGTCTGAACAGCATGAGGAGGGTGCTATTGAAGAACGAGCTCGTGACTACAATGCAAACTGGATGTCAGCCGTTGAGATTCTGGACGACGACACTTACCTTGGTGCTGAGAATAACTTCAATCTATTCACTGTCCGTAAAAATAGTGAAGGGGCAACCGATGAGGAGAGGGGACGCCTTGAGGTGGTTGGTGAATACCACCTTGGTGAATTTGTTAATCGGTTCAGACACGGTTCACTTGTCATGAGGTTGCCTGATTCTGACGTTGGCCAGATTCCAACTGTCATATTTGGCACCGTCAATGGAGTCATTGGGGTCATCGCTTCTCTCCCTCATGACCAGTACCTATTCTTGGAGAAGCTCCAAATGAATCTGAGGAAAGTGATTAAGGGTGTGGGTGGGCTGAGCCATGAGCAATGGAGATCCTTCTACAATGAGAAGAAAACAGTTGAAGCTAAGAACTTCTTGGATGGTGATTTAATCGAATCGTTCCTTGATCTGAGCAGGAATCAGATGGAGGAGATTGGAAAGGCGATGAATGTTACAGTTGAGGAGCTAATGAAGAGCGTCGAAGAATTGACTAGGTTACATTGACTCCATTCCTGCGTCCGCATGGCATCAGAATTTCTTCTTGATGATCGAGACAGAGTTGCCAAATGACTCCATCAATAAGAGCTCCCGTAAGTCATCAATTCGTTATACCCAAAACAACGCCGTTGTAAGAGCTCTTGGGAGTCATCAGCCTCTTACAATCGGCCACACCGTCGATCATTTTCTGAGTTTTGCTGGTTGTGTGGCTAATTTGCTATTCTTGTGCATGTCAAAATATTCCTGCAGTTCGGGGGTTGTGTGGCCACTGGTTTTTGCTTGTGTAGATATTAAGTGGCACAAGAACCTTGTCAATATTGTTTTCTTTATTATTATTATTTGGAGGAGTGCTGTAATATTGTGAGATCAAAAATTTAGAATTCTAATCCAGTGCAGTGCATTCGAGTGACAAAAAAATATCGATGTTGTATCATTATTGTTTAAGTCTCAACCTTGAATTTAAAGGTTGAAGATTTATTTGTTTATTTATGTATTTTTTTGAGTTTTCATCGAAAGCTACGAAAGAATAGGCCGGCGGAAGAATACAAAACGGTCCCAAAATAAATGTTGTTGCACGAGCAACGGTTGGTAGCTTGAATGCATCTTATACTTAACAAGCTTTCAAGTTCAGTTCGAACCTAAACGGGCTCCTAATGTGTGCGTGTGTATAAATAAAAAAAAAGCAAGCTTTCAAGTTCTGCATTAGGCAAGGGGGAAAATTGGTTTTTTGTCAAGTTTAATTGTGTATATACTGTTAGTTCTGAATTTATATTTATGACATTTAATACATTTGATTCAAATTTCATAAATTTTTAAATATTTTTTGTTATTATCGTGATTTTTTCGTCAAAATTTGGATGGAAATTGTTATCTATTTATAAAAATTTTCTAAAATTTTATCTATTTATGAAAAAACCTACAAAATATAACATTTAACCCTCGTAATAAAATAAAAAAATAGAAATTAAATATCACATCAACTCTATAAGAAAAGTATTTTAAAATAAATATATATTTATATATATATACGGATATAATATACATTTTATATTATGTATATATATATTTAAACACACACATATATATATATATATATATTATATAACTACATACATACATATATATTATATAAACTCCACCTCTACCTCCACGCTCCACCCAAATCTAGGTGGCCGGCCATGTACAAGTAGCTTGGTCACTGTCCTCATAGCTAGGCAGCGATCAATATGGCTAGTGAGGGTTTTGGGGGAGAGGGTGCGTCGGTGGGCAAGCGCAGAGAGTTAGGGGTTTTGCTTAGCCCTTGTTTGGATTTATTTTTATTTTTATTTTCAGTTTTCAATATTTTTAAATTGGTGGAAATAAGTTATACGATGTAATGTGAAAATGAAAATGTATTTGAATGAAATATTTGAAAATATAATAATTATGTTGATTTTAATAGGTTGTTAGTGAAGAGAGACAAAAATAATAAAATGGAGAGATAAAATATATAAGTTATTGAAGAATACATTTTCAAAATGAAAATGAAAACGATGTTGATGGAAATGTGTAAAAAGTGATAGTTTTTATTTATGAAATAATAGATGTTCATTGCTATATGGGGCATGCCATCTAATTAGAGCAAGTAGTGTAACTTTCATTGAAGAAAGAAAACAATCATCAGCCTGCCCATTTCCTTTCTCTTTCATTTTTCTCATATATCTAAACCTTTGAATCAATTCTTTTCTGATCTTGTAAAGTTTTTACCAAACAAAAAGAAACGACCTTTTCAAAGAATTGTACATATCAAACCTTACTTTCTTTTCCTCAATAAGACCTTTTCTCAGAAACAAAAAAGTTCTACTCTTTAAGCACCACAAAGAGCTGAACACTCAAGAACCAAAAATAAAGAAATAAAAGAAGAAAAAGATCACAAAAAGGCATCACATTTGTTTCAAGAAAGAAAAACCAGCATTCCCAAGGGAGGTGTTCTCCTTGGGGCTTCCCATACTTCCAGACATCTTGACTGGCTGTGTTTGTTTATCTTTTGACTTGATAAAGGGAGGTGTTCTCCTTTTGCTTTTCTTTTGGGTACATATTTAGTCGTTGTAAAGAGAGTAGTACTCCTTGTTTATGTTTTGGGAATTTTTTATGTACACCCCGCTTCGTGTTACTTTGGCATGCTCTTTTGTTTTTCTACAGGTCACAGGGCGCACGGAAAATAGACAAGCTTTGCAGTTCCAAATTTTTGACCTTGCCTATTTAAAAAGAGGAATTCCCAAGGCATATGCATATAGACTAAAACAAAGTAAGTGAAGCTATATCTAGAGAATCTCGTTTGTTATATTTTGTAGGTTCCTTTTACAGATGTAAGAGAGTAGTACTCCTTGTTTTGCTGCTTTTGTACTATAAAACATTATGTATACTTTCTTGAGTATTAACATACAAGATAGGGGTCAATGCCAACCCCCGCCACTTCAAGGCGGATTTCTTTAAAAAAAAAAGAAACAAAGAAAAACCAGCATTCAAGATAAAACGAGTCCACGAACAAACCTCAGAAAAATCAGCTGAGAACAAGAAGATCAGAAAAGAAGGAGCAACTTTGTCATCTGCATTAGAATAAAAGTGAGAAACCAAATCAAGAAATGTGAGAAACACAAGAAAAAACAAAAGTTTCACACACACACATACACACCATCTTTCTCACAGAGAGAAATTCACACACATGCACTCAAAGAACACTGCCATTGCAAGGGTTTGGAACATGAACGAAACAGGGGCTTTGTCCGTAATTTGTAGAGTAAAATCCGATTATGGCCCAAATATGCCAGCTCAGAAATAGGCACCTGACATTTTATAATCCTTCTAACTTTCCGTTCATTAGGATATTTTTTGTTTATATATATGTACACGTATATTAAGGAAATTTATTTGAGTTCGAACTTTTTAGCTAATATATTATATAAAAAACTTATACCACAACAGGCCATTCAACTTGTTAGTTGTTACCTTAAACCAAGCATATATAAAAGAGTGGTCAAACTGCAAGTTGACCAATTGGAGTGAAGTTACTGTGGTTTAGAATCTCTAACAATCATAATTATTTATTTTACAAATCAATAATTATAGTACAGTTTTTTTTTTCAATAATTATAGTAAAGTTGGACCTATTCAGTTTAAATGATCAAATATTTTTCTCCAATACAACATACTGGATATCAAATAATGTATCTTAATATTGATGTTCTATTTAATTAATTGAAATTTTTTTGAATTATGTTATACTTGAACCCTTGTACCTTCTATAACTTTCAGATACTTGATAAACTTTCGGGGAGGTCGATGCATCCTACCACGGGCCCCTGGCGCTACCATTTTGAATTCGTCAGGAATGTGGTAGCCCGCCCTAATCCTCACAAAATCAGCATTGGTTATCTTTGAGGCTATTTCAGTATAGTGATTTGGAATAAACAACCGATCCCGGCTAACAAGCGTCTCAGAAGCCTCCCCTTCAGACACTACTCTAACCTCTTTAGAACTACTACTACTATGCGAACTATTGATTTTACTCGAGGATGAGCTAGATTGTGCGGTGCTCTCACTCTCACTATTGCCCCTACGGACCATGTTCTCAGACATATTGCTACTAGAATCAGCACTAACAGACATGGTTTTACAATGTAAAAGGCAAAAAATAACACAGGTATAACAGGAACACTTACAGTGTTAGTTTCTCAAGCGAAAGGTGCGGAGCAAGACACTCTTCAACAATAGAGACTATTTGATATTCAAATCGCAGAAGTATGAAGTAAGGGACTTCCCCCCTATTTATAGGCAATCGTGCGTGGAAAATCAAGTAATTGCCATCATGATAGCCTGCTCCGTACGCTTCATATTCTGCATGCTTCGTATCCTCCGCACTAATAGCTGCATTAAATGCAAAGAAACCTCCTTAGACCCTGGTCGATATTTCAAAAACCCAGGTCAAAAGCTTAGAAATCCTGGTCGAACGTATTATCTACTATGTTTGAATACAAACTCCCTGCTCCTTCTCATCGACAGGCTCGATCAGTACTGGGAGTTGGGGGGACTTATGATATAGTATAATCCAGTAGGCTCAACAGGCCCAACTTCAAACGAGACAGCCCATGATACCCAAAGGTACATCTATCTGGTCGACCTGTATCGACCTCATTTGGTAAGCCCCATGGTCGACCCGTATTGATCTAAGGGTCACTTCAGAAGTTTTAGCACTCAAGTCTGGTCGACATGAATCGACCTTCGGGTATAAATCAGACAGGTCAAATCCGTCGGCACGGACGATACGTGGCAGCTGATGTAACCACTACTAACAACTCCAACAATTCTAACAACCCTGCCAACAACTCTGGCAGTGACGTGCCCTTACTGGCATGATTATCCGAGAAAATAGGAGATTGAGCCACTTGGTACAGTACCGAAATCTGGATATGGAATAACTCCCAACCCCCTGGCATGGGAAAAAGCTAATACACATGATAAGGGTACTTGGGTAAAATCACGCCCACAACAGGCTATAAATACTACAGGCCCAACCACGCTCAAGGTAATGCCATTTATACTATTCACTATATACTATCTCTATACTCTGCTCTATCGGAACTAACTTGAATATCAGAGTGCCTTAGTCGGGAGCCTCTTAACTAGTTGACATGTGTTTGTGGTTGCATATCTCAAGCCTAAAATCACTTGAATCAACCGGAGTACTTGACTCTCCAACTCAAAGCAGCATCAAATATATATTTATATATATGTGGATATAATATACATTTTATATTGTGTATATATATATTTAAACATACACATATATATAATACATACGTACATGTATATTATATAAACTCCACCTCTACCTCTGCGCTCCACCCAAATCTAGGTGGCCGGCCATGTACAAGTAGCTTGGTCACTGTCCTCATAGCTAGGCAACGATCAATATGGTTAGTGAGGGTTTTGGGGGAGAGGGTGCGTTGGTGGGCAAGCGCAGAGAGTTAGGGGTTTTGCTTAGCCCTTGTTTGGATTTATTTTCATTTCTATTTCTAGTTTTCAATATTTTTAAATTGGTGGAAATTAGTTATATGATGTGATGTGAAAATGAAAATGTATTTGAATGAAATATTTGAAAATATAATAATTATGTTGATTTTAATAGGTTGTTAGTGGAGAGAAATAAAAATAATGAAATGGAGAGATAAAATATATAAGTTATTGGAGAATGCATTTTTAAAATGAAAATGAAAACGATGTTAGGTGAAAATGTGTAAAAAGTAATAGTTTTTATTTATGAAATAGTAGATTTTGTGAAGATAGGATTTGAAAATAAATTCAAATGAGCCCTTAGCTTGGGGGGGCATGCAAGTGGGGGTGGGGGTGGGGGTGGTGCAAGTGGCGAGCCGGCCCAATTGTGGGTTGGGGGAAGAGGGTTGTGCATGGGGGTGGGGAAGAAAAAGAAAATCCTTTTTTTATTATTTTGATTTTTACTTATTTATTAAGCACTAATTTAGATTTTATGATTAAGTATTAGTTTAATATTATTTAAAATAATTAATTTCTTATATATTTTATTTATTTAAAATTATTAAATTATATAGTCAAAAATAATTTAAATTTTGTTAAAATAATTAAAATTATCAAATTATGTATCTAAAATTGTTAAAATTATATTGTAAGTTTTAAATTATTAAATTATTTTAGATATATTTATTATTTTAATACTATAAAGTATGTAATTTAAAATTATAAAATTATATTTTTTAAGAGATGGATTTAATTTTTATTTTTTAATCCATTCTAAATTTAAAGATTATTCAACATTTAAATAATTCTATTAATAATAAATATATTTAAATTTATTATGAGTAATTTAATGATGTCAAGTTTATGTATTTTTTTTATTTTTCACTTGTTTTTATTTTAATAAATAAAAAATTTAATTAATTAATTTAGATATGTTTATGATTTTAATTTTTAATTCAACTTGAATTTAAATTTTTTTCAACATTTAAACAATTTTATTAATAATAAATCTATTATGAGTAATTTAACAATGTTAAAATTATGCATGGTATAAAATTTAAATATTATGAATAGGTCCAAGGATATTTTGGTCTAAAAAATAATTGAAAAAGTTATTAGATAATACTTTTTAATTTTCACATAAATGATGTCAATAAATTTATTAATGGAAGTAAACGTTCTTTAAAAATTTCGAATGAAATGAAATTAGATAATTATTGTAATTTCTTTGGGTTTATTTGTAAATGAATCAAACCTCAATGGTTTCTTTATAATTAATTTAAATAAGAACATTAAAAATATTAATATTTAACAAAATTTGTGACATTTTTTGTCAATTTTAAAGGTAGAACACCAAAAGTGTTACAATAGTTATGAATTTTGGATTAAATATATTGAATGCCATAAATTTAGGACTAATAGTGCTCATACAGTTAAATTATGGGACCATAAATGTAATTTTCGCTCAGACAAAGTGCACAAACTTTACACTTAACTAAATAGTTGGAGCTAATAATGTCTCTTCTGTTATTGAAAAAGTAGGCAACATGTTAGGCTTTGTTTGGATATCAATTTTCAATCCATTTTCCAACTGTCAAAATTTAAACAAATAAATACTACACATTTTCTAATCACATTCCTATAATACAAAATTTGTTCTCCAAAATATTCTTACATTCACACTGCCAAATCATTTCTCAAAGTTCCACACATTGTCCCATCATTAAAAATATATATACATACTACTATTTATATAATTTATATATACACATATAAATAATTTTAAAATACTTATATTCCCCCACAAATTCAACAAAAAAGTTATTAATATAACATTTTATTCCTCCTTAAAACACAAATAAACAAACTATTTTCTCTCAATTTATCTCTACCTACCACTCAAAATATAAACAAACAATCCTTACATTCTCCAATCCCATTTCTCAAAATCCATTTTGGCAAAATTTTTTAAAAGAATAACCCAATTCACATCCAAACAAAGCCTTAACAACTCTAGAGTTATAAAAAAAGGGAGAGGGAGAAGTCCTTATTCAAGTTTAATTGTCCCAAATTCTCATTGCATCGCATTATATCCGCACAGAAAAAAAAAAAAAAAGCACACAATTTCATTCTATCGAGTTGTAATAGGAGAAAATTGAAATAGAAATAAGGGGAATGTTTGGTTATTTTTTTGTTTGATTTTATTATGCATTTTGGAAAATGAATTATTGAAAAATATGAAAATTATTTTTTAGTATATTTGTTTATATTTTGAGGAGACATTTTTTTACTGTAGCAGTCAAATCAATATTTTTTTGTTGAATTTTTTTAAGTAAAAATGGAATTGAGTGATTTTTATAATGTTAGAAAAATAATAAAATATATAATATATAATATATGTATGTATATATATATATATTAAAGAATGTGTATTTTGGAGAAAAAATAGAGATATATTTGGTTATATTTTCCCAAAACAATATTATTTCGAGAAAACATAACCAAACAAAGCTAAGGTAATGTTTGTTCATAAATTATGTGCTTTGGAAATAGAGTTGGAGAATGTGAAATTTGTATTGGGAAATGTAATGTATATTTGTTTATAATTTAGGAATAATAAAAAAATTATTTTAGAAAAATTTGGTGTGTTTGTTTATATTTTGGGAGAAAATAAATTTTACTGTAGCAGTCAAATCAATGCCTTTTTGTTGGGTTTTAAGGGTGTAAATGAATTTTAATTGTATTTTTTATTATTATATAATAATAAAATATTATAATATGTAAATATATGTATAAGCGATTGATAATAATTGTAATATAAAGAACATTGAATTTTTGTTGGGTTTTAAGGGTGTAAATGAATTTTAATTGTATTTTTTATTATTATATAATAATAAAATATTGTAATATGTAAATATATGTATAAGCGATTGATAATAATTGTAATGTAAAGAACATTGAATTTTTGGTTATTTGCCAGTCAAATTGTAAGAACAATCTCGACATTTTAGGAGTTTATTTTGGGAGAAAAGGAAGGCACATGTTTGGTTATATTCTCTCAAAACAAAATTATTTTGGGTGAATGCAACCAAATATAGCCTAAAATTTTTAAATTTGAGGATTCAATTTCATTTTTTCAAACTTGGAAAAATCACCCAAATACAACAAAACAATGCAACATAATAAAATTCTAAAGTCAGACAGGTTATTCACAGTCAAATTAAGAGGAGCGCTGTACTAAATTTACTTTCCATAATTGTTTATTTATGTCTTTTTCCATTTGGTAAAACAATCTTTTTTCTATCATATTCTGATTCGATATGGATTTGCTTTCCTTAATAACCCCACGACCCTTTCGCCAATTTGCAACATTAATGTAAGCGGTGACGCTATTTCGTCGGTTATAAATACAACGTCGCAGCATCACTCATTGCCATAGTGAACACTGATAGCGAGTTTTGTGAGAAAGAGAGCCTTTTCCTATCACTGTTACAGGTGCTGCCAAATCCAAAAGAAAAGAGCACTATAAAGAAGAACTTCATCTAAGTCCAAGAAATTAGAAAAAAAAAGGTATAGATTCCATATTGCAATACCCCACAACTGCACTTCGCTCTCATCACATATTAATTATTCAAAAGTCTTACTAACCCCATCGATAAAGGAGCTTTTTCTGCCCCAGAAATCTTCGCTAGCTTTTCATATCTAGTTATCTACTGAGACAGTCTCACTTTTGGCTACGTTTTATTTATTTTTTTTGTCTCCGTCAGGTAACATTAACTCATTTATTGATTTTGTTTCATTGTGCGTTATTCAATTTGTTGCGTTCTTCTTCATCTTCTTTTTTTGGGTTCTGGGATTTTTTTTTTTTCTGTTTCTTAGTTTTCTTGAGATCTTGATCGGTTTCTCTTGTTTTTTACTGTTTTTTTTTTGGGTTGTCTTTTCTTCTGTAAGTCTGAGATTCTTATGTGCTTCTTGATTATATCGCACTGTTGATTGTTTATATTTTTTTCTTTTTTGTAACGTTATATGTTCTAGTTTCAAGATTTGACGTTCTTGGCGAGATAATGAAGCAAGTTTAATCAAAATTATTCTCTGAGGTTGGTACTCGTATAGATAAATATATCTAAATGAAGGACGTAGTTATTGGGATGATGGAAGGATTCATGCGTAAGATTGAATCGTTTTGGGGGGGTTTTCACGATATTTACTCGCATTATTCTTTACGCTCTTGCCATAATAGCTTAAAGACTTGCTGTGTGTACTTAATAGTCGAAAGGATCTATTAACTGGGTATTTTTCACTTCAGGCATATGAAAACTAGGCGTTTCAGTTTTGCAAATAAGGCATGAAATAATAAGGCATAAAATAATAAGTTCTTGTTATGTGGTTTCTTGGAAAATAAGGCATAAAATAATTGTGGGAAACAGAAAAATAGATTCAGTGTTGGTTTGGCGCATATATGATAGAGGGTTTAATCACTTTATATGTTTGAGTCTAATGAGTATAACTCTATGACGATCATATACTCTGGATGACCTTGACTCGAATTTTTGCAGGAAGAATTTTAAATCTCATTTTGAAGTACAAAGATAGAAATCAGTGGGCTGCAGCAGATGTGAAATGCGTGTTTATTGAATGAAATAATACTAGTGCTAAGAGTGCTTTATAATGGCTTTCAAGCCATTTGATTGGTATTGCAAGCCAGTCAAGAATGGGGTTTGGTCAAGAGCAGTGGAAAATGCATTTGGTGCTTACACCCCATGTGCTACTGACTCTCTAGTGATCTGCATTTCACATCTGGTTCTTCTGGGTTTGTGCTTAAATCGGCTATGGCGATTAAAGAAAGATATTTCAGTTCAGAGATTCCGCTTAAGATCAAATTATTACAATTATGTGTTGGGATTGTTGGCTATATATTGCACTGGAGAACCTTTGTTCAGATTGGTCATGGGAATTTCTGCATTTGATGTGGATGGTCTGCATGGTCTTGCCCCTTATGAGGTATGATGCTCTTTTTATGTGTTATAGTGTTTGCAAGGCATCTACTCTTTTTCCTAGAGACTTAATTGACTTCTATTCACTCGTAGGTTAGTTCATGGCTTTCATGATGTACAAAGTGATGTCTAACTTGAACAACACCCCCCACCCCCAACCAAAAAAAAAAAACCAAGTGGATTGGTTCTCAACCGCATTTATTTGGATTAATATGGTTGCTTTTTATGATCATCTGGACACAATAGGTATTGAATTTCATTGAATTTGGTTGAAAATGTGAGAGACTGTCTGATGTCAATTCCTAAAAAATCAACTGGGCTATAGATATTTACACACTTAGTCGTGTTGTCTCCGTTATTCTTAGTACCATATTTTCCTCTTTCTCTTTCCTTTAATTGGCATAATAATTCAGAGAGTTGATACTTGTTTGTGTTTTATAATAATTAATAAGGAGATTAAGTGCCTTATGCTTGAGAGAACATCTTTGTGGTGCGCTGAGTGGTTTGAGATCAAGACAATCATCATCAAGCATAAGGGAGATACATAACAAATTAATTTTTGAATTTGCACTCACCGCCCACTTACTAAACTCAGCTTCAGTTTCATATTTGTATATTAGTTTGCTCTTGCATGTTAGTGAGTTTATCTGATAAACAAATTAACAACCTAGGCACCACATTCTAGGTATCTTATAGAAATCATCAGTTTTAAGTCATCCTGCTAGTTGGTGATGCGACTGAAATCTGTTTGTATAATATTATCAGATTATGCAGTTGGAAAATTTCCTGGAATTGGATACACTTGTTGAATTTCATGCCATGCAATCATGCATCAATTTCTCATTTATTATTAAGGTGGTTTTTAAAATATCACTGAACTTGGAATTATCTGTTTTACTTGAACTTAAGTGCTTTAATCAGCTAAAATTCTGAATGAATGAATTGAAATAAAGAGGAAAAACTACTTCAGCACATTCTGTTGTGAGTTAAAATTGAGGAAACATTTAATTCTGGTCCAAATATTTGTGAGATGCATCTTGCATGTATTTGCTAAATGCAACATGTGATTTTTTCAGATTTGAGCTCATGCAACCTGCTGCTGACAGGATATTTAAAATTTATATTTATGTCTGTAGATGGTATCTCTGATCATTGAGGCTGTGACATGGTGCTCTATGCTTGTGATGATTGGAGTGGAAACGAGAGTTTACATCTGTGAATCGCGTTGGGCTGTTAGATTTGGTGTTATTTATGCTCTGGTGGGGGACGCTGTAATGGTGAATCTGGTTCTTTCTGTCAAGGAATATTATGACTGGTTAGTTCTGTTAATGTATTCCTGAATGTGTATGGTGAAGCAATCTCATAGTAATAGGGGGATACCTCTTATTCCTGTTGTATTTGTTGCAGCTGCCTATACCATGTGGTGCCATAAGTAGCCAGCATTACATGGTTATACTTTCAGATTCTAGTTTCCTCTCTTCTTGCCACATATATTGCTGGAGTTCGTAGTTTTTAAAAAATATATATTATTCACATTCACATTTCTTTCATATTACATCTTGATTTCGTAGTGTAACATTCTTATTCATTATACAGTAGAACTGCTCACATCTGGTTTAGGTTTTCATTTTGCATTTGATTGAATTATTTTCTCTGGCCTTTGAGCTATGTTTCAGTTCTTTTCCTTAGTAGAATTGTGATATTTTACATGTGGATCATAAGATGCCGGCAGCCAAGCATTTGAGGCATAATTTCAACCTGAGTAGCATATAGTTCAGATGAATGAGTTAAAGCAGATAGCATCAGGACAAAAGGCATGGTGAATGGTGATGGATAAATGTATTTTAAGTTTTACGGTGTAGTTCCTGTATGATGATGGGTCATTCGGAGGGGGGTGTTCATACTTTGTAGCAGGTGCAAAGTTGGGGTTAACATTTAGTTTAAATCTCACTTTGCTGTTAGGTTTTGTGAAAGCATTGCCAGTTGCAAGCTTGAATATAACCATAGTAGAATTTGGATTAGTTCATTTTAAACAAAGTGTGATGGGAAGGGCATGTTTCCAGACAACTGAAATAGTATCTTTGTAGCATGGTTAAGTCTGTGCCTACTCTTTTATTATTTTTATTATGTGGTGTTATTTAGGAAAAGTGCTTTCCGTTGGACTTTTTGTCAACATTGTAGAATTGCATTTTCATGCAGGAAGGAGCTCAACTTATTTAAAACAAATAGTTTATAGTTCTGATTAGGCACTACCCTTCATGTTTGTATCTTTTCTTTGCAGGTCTGTTTTCTATTTGTATCTCAGCGAAGTGGTTGTCCAGGTTTGTTTCACTTCTACTTTTTATTATCCTTGAAATATTAGTATTCCTTGGAATGTGTGAGGAATTATGTCTCGGGAATAAACTAAACCTCAACAAAAGCTAAGTATAACTTCTCAAGGCATTGCTGGCAATCTCCATATTTCACATGTGTTGGCTGTCACTTTGGGTCTCTGGCTGACACTTGTCACAACTTGTTGCCACTGCAGGAGGCATTAGCATATATTCCGTATAAAAAAGTAGTTGACTTTGAACTGAAAAACAAAAGGGAAACACACATGGATTTTATCCAATTTGTGTTGCGTAATTAAACTGGGCCATCAATTGGTAGGTTTTTTCATCTTTTAGACTGTTGGGACAAATCATCGCCTAAACTGGCTAACCCAGGTTGTTTGACTCCTCCTGTATGTGTGTGGGTTAAGTTATGAATGAACAAACCATGACTAATGCTGAGATCTTGAATCTAGGTTTCTCAGTCTGCTTTTCTTCTATAGAACTTAAGTTTATTCTTCTGTGGTCATGTAGGTTCTGTTTGGTGTCCTCTTACTTGTGTATATCCCTGATTTGGATCCTTATCCGGGATATTCCCCCTTGCGGGCTGAACCTGTGGACAGTAGTGCCTATGAAGAACTTCCTGGAGCGGAACAAGTATGTCCTGAGAGGCATGCCAACCTATTCTCTAGTACGTAATCACAAGCTGTACTCATTAAATGATGCTATTATTTGCTACCTTTATTGCCTTGATGGTTGATGTGTTTCAGATGCTGGGATGTCAATTCATCTATAGCTCTCTGTGCATGTGTACTTGGTTTTTTATGGGTTCCGTGTATCTCTTTACTGGGATCCATTTCTGATACCCCAACTTGTCTCTTCTTTAGTGTGGTGCTCGGACATCTAGAAGCTCTCGAGTCTAGTTCCCCTGTTATTTTTAATTCCCTTTCTCCCATAAGTGTAATAGTTTTCTGTTTTACTACTGGACATGTTTCCTCCAACTAATAATTGGTGAATTGCTTCTTCCTCAGAAATTACATTCTCATGGATGAATCAAATCATGCAGCTGGGCTATAGTAGGCCTCTGACAGAGAAGGATGTCTGGAAACTTGATACTTGGGATAGAACAGAAACACTTAATGACTCGTATGTGTTTAATATGCATGTATACATATATATATATATTTGATGTGTGCTTTCTAACTTTTACTATTGCTAAGCTCATGCAACAAAAGTTTTTGCTCACTTCTCAAGTTTTGCAGTGAAAAAATTAATATTATTGATAAATTGTTTAGATTCCAGAGATCTTGGGCTGAGGAGATTCAGAGACCCAAACCTTGGCTTTTAAGAGCCTTAAATCGTAGCCTTGGAGGAAGGTAGTCTTCGGAGCCATTGCTTGGAAATTGTTTGCTCATATCATTTGCATTTGTTCAAAGAGTTTTTTCATATCGCTTAGTTTTTTATTGTTAAAAGGCTTGACAATCTTCCTTCTTTCTTTGTTTTTCATTAATTTCTCAGATTTTGGTGGGGAGGCTTCTGGAAGGTAGTGAGCTGATTTTGGTTTCTCTTACTGACATATACATGTGTGGATATATATATATATAGATACAATTGCACCGTCAAGAATTTTGTGATGAGAAGCCACTTCAGTGCTCCACTCAGTCACGTTTTGCACCCATCTACTGTGAAATTGATCTTTCAAAGTCCTTAACTTTTGGCTTATTTGAAACTCCTTGTCCATGACGAGGTTATGACTCTTGTTCTAAATGTAGGTAGGGAATGATTTTTCACAACATTCGCTAATGTGATGTGCACTAATTTTTCATTCTATAACTTTTTGCTTGTTTATATGAATCCCCTTTTTCTCATAAGATGTGATTCTTGTTGAACCTGTAGATAGGGAATGATCTTTCGCAGTTCATTGGTCCCCTTATATTGAGTCGACTTTTACAGGTTAGTTTTCTGTAGATGCCTGGTTGAGGATGTGAAACATTATCTATTTATCTTTCCCTCTGATCACTTTGGCCAAACCCCCATCCCACCTCACCCCTCAAAAAAAAAACTCCTCCATCCTGAATGAATATGCACGAAAAATAGCTTATTTGTGTTGTTGGTGACATCCACAGTCTATGCAACAAGGGGATCCAGCTTGGATTGGTTACATCTATGCATTCTCAATTTTTGTTGGAGTGGTATGTAATGAATTCTCTGTTTTTTTGTCATATTTTAAAATGCCATACACTGCATTTTTTCCTTTAGATGCCTTAGCCATTGGGAGTCACGCTTTCAAAATTTATTTTCTTGTCGTATTGAAGTAATACCACAGATGTTATGCCTATGCATTTGGCATAGAAGATGCTTTTAGATTTATGCTCTTTGCAGGCTGCTATATTGATGATGGTGTCATACATCTAGTGGTATGGGAAATAATTGGAAAAGTATAACACATCCTGAATGAGTGAAGAGAAAGAGGACTAGGGAAAGAGCCAATATTCACCTTTTAGTAGCATAAAAGACGGTGCGAGTATTTAGGGTTCGAGCCTATATTTAATTAGATAATTTTCTGCTACACGAAGTTTGACATCTACGCTGTTATAGACATTTAAGCTTTTTAGAGACATATTCTACCTTTTATAGACAGTTAGTGAATGTTGGGTAATGATCCTAGTTAAGGGCCCTATGAAATTTACTGAGGGTTTAGCACTATGGATTTGGGGTGTTTTTCGGAGTATAATTATATCTAATTGATGTCCTTTTGTTTAAATGATTTTTGTGTTATATTCACCTGGCACAATTGATGTTCTTTTTAGGTATTTGGTGTGTTATGTGAAGCTCAGTATTTTCAAAATGTCATGCGTGTTGGCTATCGTCTGAGATCAACTCTGGTAATCAAATTTTCTCCACCATCCTTGATTTTCTGATCCCTATTATATACTGCTTAAATTTGAATTTGAGCTTGTATCCTCCAAATATGTTCTGTATGAATATATTTATCCTTTTTGTTGTTATTTCTATGTATATATAATTTTTTTCCCTTTTAGGGGATGTGCATTTGTATGGGGGAAGTGTCTTGAAATTTTTTACAGTTGGGATGGTTTACATTTCTAATGGGAGCTTTGTATGCCGTGCTGTGATGTTCCATCCCCATAGACGAGTATGCTATTCTTTGAAGGGAAATTTGCATGCAGTCAGTTGTGTTGTTCTATCCCCATGGAGGAGTATGCTATTTTTGGGAGATTTTAAGCTTCTTAATCCACTGCAAAGCTCTAATACATTTGAAACATGATTTCTAGGTTGCTGCAGTTTTCCGCAAATCTTTAAGGCTGACTCATGAGAGCCGCAAAAGGTTTGCATCTGGTAAAATTACAAATTTAATGACAACTGATGCTGAAGCTCTTCAGGTATATCTTTTTATGTTTTGAAAGTATGTGTAACTTTTACTCGTGATTTCTTGCTATTGAATTTGCTGATCAATGCTTAAATGCCATGATAAATTTTGAAGATTGAAATGTGCAATGAGTTCTTTAAAACAGTATAGACTAAATTTTCTCAACGGTAAAACGATACTGCACCAAAAGATTTTAGACATCTATAAATTTGTGTGCAAAAATTTAGTGCAAATCGAAATTTTATCTATGATGTCCAAAAATTTTGCCAGAAGAGATTGTTATATATTTTGTGCTAAAATACCTAAATTGGTTGTTGAGTGACCATTTGGAAAGTAAAGTTAAAAGATCAATTTACCATCTTTTTCTTGTTTCTCACTGTGTTGGAGCTCAGTTCTCAAGGATTTTACAATGCAGATGGTGAGAATGTTTTTGAATGATTTTTTTATTTTAGTGCTGTGTTGAGTTCAGTTGTAACAAGCTGCCTTTTCTCTTACTTCCATAACCTTTGCCTCCTATTAATAATTCTTTTTTGCCTCCCACTGGAACAATAATCATCACATATCACTTCTCAACAAGTTTAATTTTGTTCATTGAAGGTTAACTAAAATAAGTAAGATAATTGAAAGAGAATGCGCATTAAGCATCTTTCTTCTGGACTGAAGGCACCTATTGACTAAATGGTCTTTTGTGGATATTTGATTGTATAATTCATTGCCTGATTTGACTCTACATCTACTGTTTTTTGTAGCAAATATGCCAATCACTCCACACTTTGTGGTCAGCTCCTTTCCGTATTGTTATTGCATTGGTTCTTCTTTACCAGCAGCTGGGCATCGCTTCACTTATTGGTGCACTGTTGCTTGTTCTTTTATTCCCCTTACAAGTATGGCCACCTTATTTTAGCAGCTCATGTTTCGCTTATTTTCTTTTCTCTTGCAAATTATGTCTTCTCCGTATTTGAATGCGATATTTATTACTTTTTGTGCAAAAGTCCCTATCTTTTCTGTCTTCATTCTTTTTGCCCTTAAGGTAGTAAATGATGAGGATCTCATTGAGTTATTCTAGAAAGGAGACTCACACAATTGCTCCTTTATTTAAAGAGACTGTATTGCTAGAAAACCTGACTACTGGGAAATAGGGAAAGAGAAAAACGACACTAGTATGCCAGCCTATTTCAGAACTAGTGCTGGGCAGCCTTTAATATCAGCAAAAATGGAATCAACTTCCTGTTTGATTGGCAGTGTTTAGTGATTTATAGCAATATCATCCTGTTCATGGTCGCAGGTTTTGGAAATATGTTATCATATCTGTGGTAATGTTGCTTCTTAATTCTATAATTTGTTCTCCATTCAGGATCTATGAATAGTTTACCTGTGAAAAATGTTTCTCTTTGAAGTTTTGGGAACAATATTTAGCTATATTTGATTAACCTTTCTCCTTATAATTTTCAATTAGTTCCTTTTTGGCTCCTTGGCAAATTAAATGTGTCTAATACTACATTCTCCATATATAACAGTCAAAGGTAGTGGAACTAAATCCATGTAGATATTCATTTTTATAGTGAGCCTGATCCTTTCTTAATTGGGTTGGCCACTGATGAAAAGATTGGAGATCTGATTACTTATGGGGTGAAAGGATGAGTCATAATGGCTAAAAAACATTGGTTGTCCATGTTTAGAAGTCACAACGAGAAATCATTTGGATTTTTGTTTGTTAGTATTGATGCGTTTTGGGGTGCCAGAGTTTTAAAGTCTCAAAGACATCCACTATAGTTATGCAATCATTTACAGGAATGTGAAGGGTAAGAACATTGAAGCCATCAGCCGAGGGGACAAAGATTGGATTGGCCTAAGTACAACCAGTATATGTTTATGTTAACTGAAGAAAAACTTCGATAATGATACAGCGGTTCATTTCTGTGAATGCCCTTTCATAAATTCTTACTGAATCTCAAATTGAATGACACTTCTAAATCATTGCAGCTATTAACTGGAGTCACCTTATATTTCTTTTCAATATGTCTTGCATTGCTTCAGCAAAATAGTGACCAGGAGATACCTCTCACTTTTAGTTTTCAATATATGCCTGATGTCTCTGATTTTTGGATCCTTAGCTTGCTTTTCTAACATCTGTGTTGAATCCTTGCTTGTGATTGGAATAGTTTAATTTGAAATTGACTTATCCAAACAGACATTTATTATAAGCAAGATGCAAAAACTGACAAAAGAAGGATTGCAACGCACTGACAAGAGAATTGGACTCATGAATGAAATTTTGGCTGCTATGGACACTGTCAAGTAAGGTCCACAAACTGAATGATGTCTTAATCTATGTTATGTTATGCATCTATTTATGAGTATCGTTTCATGCCAAAATGAATTCAGATGCTACGCATGGGAGAATAGTTTTCAGACAAAGGTTCAAAGTGTCAGAAACGAGGAGTTGTCATGGTACCGAAAAGCTCAGCTGCTGGGAGCTGTATGATCTTCCTCTGAAAAGCTATTTTCATTTATTTACCTTGATGAGTGCACTTAATTCATGAAACTCCTTTTGTTTGAACATGGGGGCTAAATAAGGAAGTAGTATTATGCAGAAGTAGTGGAGACACCTTATTTTTGCAGAGATTAAATGAGTATGTGTATTGAACTGGTTTGCATGACGGAATCCCCTAAAAGAAAATTTTGCGGTCCACTAAATAGAGATTACTTAAACACACAAAACAATTTGGGACGAAGTTCTGAATGTTGGTTGCATGCTAGATATGTTTCTTGTTTCTGTGAACTTGTTACTGATACATCAATTTTTCATTGTTCGAGTGATGTTTGGTGTCATCCTTTCCTGATTTTCCCTTCCTTAATCCTATTTTTGTGTTGCTACTCTATGACACTGTTTTTGTGAGTTTGCAGTTAAACAGTTTCCTGCTAAACAGTATTCCTGTAGTGGTGATCGTGATTTCATTTGGTGTATTCACTTTACTTGGAGGAGACCTGACACCTGCAAGAGCATTTACATCTCTTTCGTTGTTCGCAGTCCTACGATTCCCACTGTTCATGCTTCCCAATATTATAACTCAGGTATATTCTTTCAAATTTTCTCCCATGAAACCTCACCAGCTGAAATACGTCTTAAATTTCACATTATTAATGGGATGTGAAGACTATTCCTGTTTTAAATATGTACTTATATGGTATATTTCTGAATATAATGATGCTGAAATTACATTTCAGAGTTCAACTCATACCATTGTTGGGACCACAGTATAAGATGTTGAGTTATTTGCTAATGTTGACTTCAGTTTTTAAGCAAATGATAACCATATGTGGTTTTCTTTAGGCTTTTGATTCAAGTACTTCATTGATTGTATATATTCTGGCTAATATTGTTTACGAGGAAAATTTCTCAACATTGATTTGCTAGTTGTGGTCTTTTTCTCTTTATTCTTCTTTTGTTTTTCCTGTTTTGTAGTTATTCTGTAGAGAAGAATCTTAATAGTTCACATATTTTGTGTGCCTTCTGTATTGTAATTTTCCAGGTGGTCAATGCAAATGTTTCATTGAAACGTCTGGAGGAACTCCTACTAGCTGAAGAGCGAATTCTTCTGCCTAACCCGCCCATTGAACGAGGATTACCTGCTATCTCAATCAAGAATGGATACTTTTCTTGGGAGGCAAAGGTTGGTTAGTTTTGTTCTTGCTCATGAAATTTTCATTGCATATCCTGCTAATTGGCTCATAGACCTCCAGCGAATTGTATATCTATCCGCATCATCCAAGGAGATATTTTTTAATCCTCTTAAATTATTTTGCTACAGTTCTCAACAGCTATTCCTTATCATTGAAATCTCAAGTAATAATAAGAGGTATAAAGGTAGCTGATGGCATTTAAGAATTTATCAGGCGTATTCCAGTTACCTACGAAACAAAAACTTTCTGTGTTTGTATATTGAGCAATATCCTTTTGGTGCACTGTGTCGATTATATTTTCCAGCTTCAGGAAATACGTCTCTTTTTTGCTGAGTGCTCAATTGTGTGGTCACCTTGACGGCTTCGCCTCCTGTTTAAGGCTTAGCACTCATAGGTTTTGGCGTTTTGGACCAATTAATTGCCTCTAATTCTTCAATTCATGAAATAGGAAAAGTTATACTGATTTCATCTCTGTATGTCTTTCCCCTATTTTTCTGGGTGCATCGTTTTCATGGTGCTTGTACTGTATAGCCTGCGGCTCCTTGGTATACCATATGATCCAGAAACAAAATTTGAAATAAGTAAGCATTATCTTTCTACTGATCATATGACATCTCGAGACAATTTGAGTCATTTTTGCTTTTCAATTGTCTTAGGGCCTGTTTGGTTTTATTTTGTTTTCATTTTCCATTTCCCTTATTTCCAAAATTTGAAAAGGTAATTAGTGAAAATGAGTTTGTATTTAGATAGATTGTCGGAAAAGTAATGATTATGTTGGATTTAGTAGGTTGTAGGTGGTGAGAGGTAGAAATGATAATAGAGAGAGAAAATATATAGGTTATTAGAAGAAGATATATAGGTTATTGGAGCATGTGTTTTGAGAATGAAAATGAAAATATGTTGGGTGAAAATGTGTAAAAAGTGATGTGTTTTAATTTTCAAATAGTAGAAAATGTGAAAATGGGGTTTGAAATTGAAAACAAACGGGCCCTTAATTTCTCATTTTTGTAATGTAGTTGGCGGCTGTTTAACTTGTAATATTTTTTGGATTTGCCGAGAATTATAATTTATTATCTATAACAGGTGGAAAGGCCAACTTTGTCAAATATCAACCTAGATATTCCAATTGGTAGTTTAGTAGCTGTTGTTGGCAGTACTGGGGAAGGAAAGACATCACTTGTATCGGCAATGCTTGGAGAGCTTCCTTCAGTTACAGATGCAACTGTTGTCACTAGAGGAAAGGTTGCTTATGTGCCACAAGTTTCATGGATCTTTAATGCAACAGTGAGTTAAATAATGCTTTCTTTCCTCATTGATATTGATGCCCTGTCCAAATCTTTGGATTTATTAATCCCAGAATCTGGTTTTAGCTCTGGCCTATGCTAAGTGAATCAGATTGTAATTTTGGATTATTTAGCACACGGGTCATTGTTAACTTGTTGACTTCTCAGATTGAAACTTTTGTTTTCTTAGGTCCGTGACAACATACTTTTTGGTTCCCCATTTGAACCTGCAAGATATGAGAGGTCAATAGATGTGACCTGCCTGCAGCATGACCTGGATCTACTACCTGTAAGAATTCTGAGAAATATCATGATATTGTTAACTTGATTGGTCATTCTTGATTTGTAGATTTTTGTTGTTGAATTGTTGCAACATCCATTTTTCCTATCTTAGGGTGGTGATCTTACTGAAATTGGAGAACGTGGGGTCAACATCAGTGGAGGACAAAAGCAAAGAGTTTCCATGGCTCGGGCAGTGTATTCTAATTCAGATGTTTACATATTTGATGATCCTTTGAGTGCTCTAGATGCTCATGTGGGGCGTCAGGTAAGTGCTTCATAAATAAATGTGTCTTTTGAAATTTCTGCAACTTGGTCCTGATATCGACCATTGTTATTTGGCCATTGCTTTGGTAGCATTTTTTAAATACTTTTGGCTAACCATCTTTTGATTTTGCGTATTGAAATTGAGAAAAATTTTGATCAATTCTCAAGAAGTGCAAAAATTTATACAATCACGAACAGTTTCCTTTCAAAAATCAGTACTAGTAGTTTAGTCTTCCTTCATATTCTCTACTCACTCTGTGATATAAGCTATAATAACTTGAATTTGCTGGTTTTGCATCATTTATCATTTGTGCTCTTCTGCATGTTTAGGTTTTCGAAAAATGCATCAAAGGAGAATTAAGAGGAAAAACAAGAGTTCTAGTCACGAATCAGCTACATTTTCTATCACAAGTAGATAGAATTCTTCTGGTGCATGAAGGTACAGTGAAAGAGGAAGGAACATTTGAAGAGCTCTCGAACAATGGCATTCTATTCCAAAAACTGATGGAAAATGCTGGCAAAATGGAAGAATATGTTGAAGAAAAGGTAGATGTTGACGAAATTGATGATAGTACTTCTAAACCTCTTGCCAATGGTTTGAACAATGAGGTGCCTAAAGATGCAAATCAAACTAATAAAAAGAAAGAGGGCAAGTCTGTTCTGATCAAGCAGGAAGAACGAGAAACCGGCGTCGTGAGCTGGCATGTTTTGATGAGGTACAAAATTCTGTCCTCTTTCTGATGCGACTGAGTTTGAAACACAATTTGTTATGTAATCCTGTTGAGCAACTATTTTTCCATGCTTTTCACAAAAAACATATTCCTTGACTTTCTAAAGAACTGGCTATTATTATCTTTGATGAAATAGTGAGTAGTTGTTCGGTGATGTGAATATTTTGAAGTGGTAGCCATGTAGCATAAATTGTCATTGATTATTTAGTTGCATATTTCAATACCCATTTTTACAGATTGATATGTCAAGCTATGTGATTTGCTTAAATAATGAAGTCTACAGTTCTCTATGCATTTTTAACTCCATGTGCGTAAATTTTTTACTTCAGCAACTAGTTTCGATGCCTTTGCCTGAACCTTCTTCATGCTGTATTCTTTTATTGCAATACCTAATGGGTCATTTTGAACCATATTTTGCTGAAGGTTCCTATGTTATTTTAATCTGGACTGGTGTTTCATTTTTTTGTTCCATGCTTTTTATATTTTCATCTTTCCATTGACAGATGGTTTTTTTCCTAATCTACCTGCTTAGTCGATATATTCTTTCAATTATGCTTGGCTTTTTGTTAGACTAATATGCCTTCCTTTCTTTTATTCAGTCTAGCTTTTGCCCTGTATGCATTATGCCATGCATCAAAATCTATAATTATCTGTTCAACTATGTATGTAACAGATCTGTGGAAACTGCAGATACTCAAAAATAAATATTTTATTTACTTTAACATTATCCTAATTCTTGTTTGAACTGCTGCAGATACAAAAATGCTTTGGGAGGTGCATGGGTTGTCATGATTCTCTTTATGTGCTATGTTCTATCTGAAGTCCTTCGAGTTTCGAGCAGTACGTGGCTAAGTTATTGGACAGATCAAAGCAACAGTTCACACAGACATGGGCCAATATTCTACAATTTGATCTATTCGGCCCTTTCATTTGGTCAAGTAAGTTTTGTGCTACCCATTTTGATTTCCTCCTTTTTAAAGTGTAGTTTTCCTGTAGATCATCCTTGCTTATTTAAGTTCCTCTCTTATTTTTCCTTTGCCTTTTCCTTTAACTTCTTGTTTTGACGTAGCCACATGAGGAAAAGTATAACCTTGCTTGTTGCCAAAATCTTTTGAATTTCAGGTTTTGGTAACTTTAGCAAATTCGTTTTGGTTGATCACTTCGAGCCTTTATGCTGCCAGAAGATTGCACAGTGCAATGCTCAGTTCTATCCTTAGAGCTCCAATGGTCTTCTTTCACACAAATCCACTTGGACGAATCATCAATAGATTTGCGAAGGATCTTGGTGACATTGATCGAAATGTAGCTCCTTTTGCAAACATGTTTATGAATCAGGTGTCACAGCTTATTTCAACATTTGTGCTAATTGGAATAGTGAGCACAATGTCTTTATGGGCCATCATGCCTCTTCTAGTCTTGTTTTATGGAGCCTATCTCTATTACCAGGTATGCGCTGTCTGTGTTATTTTACTTTCTGTCTATGCCATTCAAAATCAAAATGAGTGGCTGCTTTTACAGTATCAATTTCAATGCGTTTTCTGATTACTTTTATACTTGTCTCATAGGCGTTCTATCTTGGGCTATCTTTATTGTTATAAATGAAAACTCATAATTTTGAAATTTCATGTTATACCAATAAGCCAATTTCCTTGAAGTCGTTATCGATGTTGGTTACGGGTACGATGATGAATTTATTAGCTTCTTAATTCTTGATCTACCCACACAACACTGTTCATTTTTTGCTTGAATCAATTTCCAATTTATTAGGCTATGTTCTTTTATATTTTCCCAAACAAACATACCAGAAATGTCACATCACTCATTTATTTATTATTTTGTCACTTCACTCATTCATATAAATACATACATATATATATAAATATTAAAATTTTACTAGTTATAAAAATCTAAAACTTATGTTTACAAATTTAATTAAATTAATTATTGAGAAAATGAATTAAATTTAATTAAAATATTATTTATATTATTACTAAATAATTTATTTATTGAATAACATATTAAATTAATTAAATTTACTTATTAATTAAATAATATATTATATTTAATATTTAATGTACTGATTAAATTTTATATTTATTCATTTAATAAATAAATTAAGATGTTTTAATTTGAGATAATAAATATTAATTAGTGGTTTATCTAAATTTCTAGGCAATGAATTTTGTTCATTTATGATGCTTATCTTGTCATAGTTTCAATATTTCATTTTAGACATGTGGAAGCCACATGGCCCAATAGTTTTTGAGTTTATTGCTTCTCATTTACTGCTTTCTAAGAGTAGGCCTACAATTGCCAAGGTTTTTAATCAGGCATTATGTTGCTTGCAGAGCACTGGCCGAGAAGTGAAACGTTTAGATTCCATTAGTAGGTCTCCTGTTTATGCACAGTTTGGAGAAGCACTGAATGGTCTCTCAACCATACGTGCATATAAAGCATATGACCGAATGGCCAACATCAATGGGAAGTCAATGGACAACAATATCAGATTCACTCTGGTTAACATGAGTGGAAACCGCTGGCTTGCCATTCGATTAGAGACGGTAGGAGGCATTATGATTTGGTTTACTGCAACTTTTGCTGTCGTGCAGAACGGAAGGGCAGAGAACCAAGAAGCATTTGCCTCTACGATGGGTTTGCTTCTCAGTTATGCATTAAATATAACAAGCTTATTAACAGCTGTTCTAAGACTAGCTAGTCTGGCTGAAAATAGTTTTAATGCTGTTGAGCGGGTTGGCACGTATATAGAGTTGCCCTCAGAAGGTCCAGCTATTGTTGAGGACAACCGTCCACCTCCTGGGTGGCCTTCAGCAGGATCTATTCGGTTTGAAGATGTTGTTTTACGATACAGGCCAGAACTTCCTCCTGTTTTGCATGGAATATCCTTCAAAATTTCTCCAAGTGACAAGGTTGGAATTGTGGGAAGGACGGGTGCAGGAAAATCAAGCATGCTTAATGCTTTGTTCCGAATCGTCAAGCTGGAAAGGGGAAGAATCTTGATTGATGATTGTGACATTTCAAAATTTGGATTGATGGATCTTCGAAAGGTTCTTGGCATAATACCACAAGCACCTGTTCTTTTCTCAGGTTTGCACAATCTTGTAATATCAATTAAGAATTGTTGCAGTATGTGGGCTCTCCAGTATATTAATAAGAATCTCATTATGATTTCTCTTTTCACCTTCTACATTGAGTGTACTTTTAATCAGGAACTGTTAGGTTTAATCTCGATCCATTCAATGAACACAATGACGCTGACCTGTGGGAGGCTTTAGAAAGGGCCCATTTAAAAGACGCCATCCGGAGGAATTCTTTGGGCCTGGATGCTGAGGTAGATAAATCACACCCCTTGGGCACTGATGTATTTAGTATTTCAATTGTCTTATTTGCTAAATACTATCCTGCTGTCTCAAGGTCTCTGAAGCAGGGGAGAATTTCAGTGTTGGACAGAGGCAATTATTAAGTCTTTCTCGAGCATTACTTCGCAGATCGAAAATTCTTGTTCTTGATGAGGCTACGGCTGCTGTTGACGTTAGGACTGATGCTCTCATCCAAAAAACCATTCGAGAAGAATTTAAATCATGCACGATGTTAATCATTGCTCACCGTTTAAATACCATCATTGATTGTGACAGAATCCTTCTCCTTGATGCGGGTCAGGTATGTGTGGAGCTGTTCCTTGTTTCTTATGTAGCCATTAATTTTTCCTTCCCTTTGCATCTAATTTTAGAGACTTACTGTGCTTCATTTCTCTCAGGTTGTGGAATTTGACACTCCAGAAACACTACTGCAAAAAGAAGATAGCGCTTTCTCTAAGATGGTCCAGAGCACAGGGGCAGCAAATGCTGAATATCTGCGCAGCTTAGTACTTAGGGGCGAAGGTGACAGCAAACTAGAGAGAGAGAAGCAGCAGCTGGATGGGCAACGGAGATGGCTGGCTTCTTCCCGTTGGGCTGCAGCTGCCCAGTTTGCACTTGCCGTTAGTCTCACTTCGCCACAGAACGATCTTGTGCAGTTAGAAATCCAAGACGAAGATAGCATCCTTAAGAAAACAAGGGACGCCGTTATTACTCTCCAGAGAATAGTGGAGGGGAAACATAACAAAGAGATCGAAGACAATCTTAATCAGTACCAGGTTTCTGGGGATAGATGGTGGTCTGCTCTTTACAGAATGCTCGAAGGTAGCAAAATTCTTACTACCAGCATTGTATTCATAGTAATATAACCTTAATTTTATTCATGTGTACGCTTCTTTGTTTTCTTCCAGGTCTTGCTGTCATGAGTAGACTAGCTCGAAACAAGCTTCATCAGGCGGATAATTTTGAAGATAGAACGATTGACTGGGACCAAGTTGAAATGTAGACTGAATTTGGGTTCAGTTTTGTTGGATATTTAAATTAGGACTTGGCTTGAATAAATCTGAATCCTGTCTGGAAAAAACATGTCTTGAGCACCAGACACTGAACAATTGTAACTGAATATCAGTGTTATTTATTGCAGCTTTTTGTAGTGATTATGAGCAGTCCCTTTGATGGGAGATGGGACCAAAGCTTTTTCGCTTTTGTATGCTATTCTACGCAGGAAGGTTATCTGTTGACTACAATGATGTAATTTCGAATTCTTGAAATTCTGATATTTTAATTTGAATCCAAAAAGTTTTACTAATTGTTTTTTATTATTTCTTATGCAAAAAAATTCTAAAGTTTATCAAATTAGTAACTACTTAAATTAGTACAAAATTATATCTTTGACATACCTAAAGAAAAATATTTTTTGAATAATATTTTTGAAACTGTTTGTGTTGTTTTGAGGTAGGCTTCAATTATCTTTTTGGAAGAATCGGGGAAAATACCCTTTTCAGAGGTTGTCCATTTGTGAACAAGTGATCCAACTGTGCATAAGCATCTTAAGCATGAACTGGATCATATTGAAAATGAATTGGTTTGATTTTATAAAATATCATGACTTAATTTCTAAAATATGTCTATATGTTTAAAACAATGTAAGTACTGTTTTTTCTTTCCCCTTTCTGTTTCTTATTTTCAGTTAAACTTTATGGGTTTCAAACGTAAGATCATGTGTTTGCAAGAGTGAAAACTTGTATGTTCTAAGTATTATATGTGCATGCTTGGGAGAGACGCAAGAGTAATTAAATTTCCAACCGTTGTGTTTAATTATGGTAACTGCTAACCGTTGAACAACCGTATCTTACAGGATCGTCCCCTGATTCTATCATTAAATAAGCTAAATCTGCTTTTATAAATAAACTACTATAATCTCATCTGGGAGTAAATGTAAGTGTTTTTTGTTTAGGAAAATCTCTTTTCTTTTCTCTGCCTCGTGGAGCACAAAGAACTCTGTTTCTTCTATATATTATCTTAAGCGATGACGCTGGTAACTGGGACCTCTTCTCTCTTGTTCCTTGGTTTTCTCTTTTTCTTCTATATCCTTCTTCTTGATTACTATGTTTTTACGTAATTTGTTCTAGTGTTTGATCACTGTGGTGCACTGGTGCAATACTTCAGCATTCACTTCTCATGCAAAGAACTGAAGTTCTTTGTCTCTCGTTAGACAAATTGCCAGATTTCTGCGGTTCTTGTTCTCTCAGTGCCACTCTCATGGTTTGTACTTGTATTGGATTTGTTTCTGTAAAGTTGTTGATGTTTTTTCTTGGTGTGCTTGGTATAGGAGAACGCCAATGTGGAGGGAAACCTGAATATGGGGTTTTCAAGCAGTTGTTCTTGTTCTGAATGTTTACTTTTAAGTTCCTGATGATTGCTTGATTTTTCTTGGTTTGGGAGGAGGAGAATGTGGATTTGGGGTTTTCAAGTTTTGAGGAATTTAGAATTTCAAATCTTTGTTTACTTTTCAAGAATTTGATCTTGAAATGTTTGATATTTTGTAGGCCGAGAATGTTACGTGGGGTTTTGATGCTCTTCGAGATTGGAGTTGCAGAGCTTCTCCGCACTTTACCGTGTGATGGTTTCCTCAAGAAGTTATTGTTCCTTAAATTCTAGAAGTTATGGAGGGTATGTGAATCTTTAATTTCATCCCCGAAGTTTTCAAGAATTACCTTAATACTGTATTTTTCTTGGTCAGGCAATTTCTTTTCCAGGTTAAAGAAGTCAGCAATCTACAGAGTAAGTAAAATCATTAGTGATTTCCATTTAAGTTTCTAAATGTTGGAGATCTTTTGAACTTAATTGCAAAAAATTGTTTTATTGTGATCAATCATAGGATTCAATTAGCAGCTAACCTCATGCAACTTTTCTGGAGTTACCCGGAAGACATGTTTATCTATTTGCGATTATACCTTCTGCTAGAAACCATCGGCAAAACTTTTTGTGGGTTGCTTACAGCAAAGATGGGTTTTGACCTCTTAGTTTGGTTTTGCCAGCCAATGGTGAATGGGGTTTTTGCTCAAGAAATATATGCCTTGTTCCATTGACTTTGTTGTGGGAAATGTTTCTCATTTAGTTCTGCTGTGCTTGTGCTTATGTAGAATATGCCTCATCAAGATAGACCCCAAATTCCAGCAGTTCTACTTGAGATCAAATTTCTACAATAATGTATTGGCTGTGTTGGCCAGCTGTGCTGCTGAGCCCTTTTTCAGACTGGTTATGGCATATAAATCTTCAGTTTGGATGAAGAGAAGGGTTTTGCTCCTTTATGTTGGCTAATGTTCAGAGTAATAGTTTATGTTGTTTCTATGATGAATATGCAATCTGGATGGGCTGAATATAGTGTTGCTCTTTTATCTATTTAGGTTGAATAATTTTATTGTTTCTTGATTATACGTATATATAAATCATTCATTACTCGCATATGCACCCCTTCACTTCCACCTTTCTGTGGTTTCTGTTCATCTTTCAGTAACACTTCTGTATGGGAAAAATTAAAGAAACACAAGCCCTTTCTCAGGATGGCTATGAGCATATCAATCTTCAATTTGGATGAAGAGAAGGGTCTTGCCCCTTTTGAGGTATGCGACTTCTTCTCATTATTATGCTGGCTAATGCTCATAGTACGCGAGTATTTCTGTAGTAATAGTTTATGTAGTTTCTATGATGAATATATAATCTGGATTGGTTGAATATATCTCTGCTGCTATTTTTATCTCTTTAGGTTCAAAGATTTTATTGTTTTTTGATCACACACACATGTATATATAAATCATTCCTTACACACATATGCGTCGTTTCACTTCCCACCTCCTGTGGTTTATGTTCATCTTTCAGTAACACTCCTGCATGGGCAAAAGGTAAGGAAACATGTTGGCTTATATAAATGCATAGAAACGAATTTTTGCGCAGTATTAAAACCCATATATCAATTATGTTCTTCTGCCATTCTTGTTTCATGTACAGCTGCTATGGTACTTACAAAAACATGTGCTTTCTGTCCATGTAGATGGCCCATTTCAGCATTGAGTTTATTTCATGTTGTTCAATGGTTCTTGTGGTGCTTTTTGAAACTAAAATCTATGTCAGAGTTCAGATGGTACATCAGGTATGGAGAACTAAATGTCAGTTATCTTGAATTTTATCCTTCTACTCAGAGATTTATATGTCAGGTTATTTTTCCCATCCTTACTTTTTGAAACATGCTTTGAATTCATTAACAACTTCACAAAACAATTAAATCATTGTCGTGTCAACCTTTATCTACAAAACCTGCTCTCCCAGTATTCTATAACTGTTGCGGCATATCCAAGCTCTCATGCACCTGTACATGGTATAAAACTACTTCACCAAATTTATGGTAGTATAGGACATACTGAATTCTAGGATTTTGCTTGCATCCGGAACTTGAAGAAAAGCGAGAGCGAGAAACAGAAAGAGATGCAGTATTTTTTGGTTGGCTTGGTATGTTACAGAGTCTTATAAAAATGGCAATTATAATGTAATTAACACGAATCATGAATACCAGATATCTCTGAGATTCATGAACTAATTATTTTGTTAATTTGCAGGTCTATTTGTATATTTTCGGTCTTCTTCCAGGTACGTTAGTATGTTTTTAGCCCACATCTAGAATATTCATTCATTCTATTTTTTTTTTCCCCTCCATTTTCCTTGGATTGTTACCACAATATACCCCCCAGCAGAGCTTGAGGGCAAGTTGCAATTATGTGCTGTTTCAAGGAAGCTTACAGGTTCTGCAAAGCATAAATTGGATCTTGCTCTAAGTATATTATATCAAAGAAGGGAACCTTATTTAGGCTAGCGTTCAAAAGCAAACCTCTACAGTTACTTTTGAACTTATATTGCTTGATAGGGGGAATGAATTTGGTTAAACAATGCTGGGATTCAATTCACTTAAGAGATCCAAGTGAATGTTAATCTCATCTTACGTTCATTAAAAGTATCATTGGGACAGTCTCACTTTGGCCTAACAATTGCAACTCAAGAAAATGTTAGTTGAGATCATGTTATTGAGTCCAACAAAGCACAACTTCGATGTCAAATAACTGTTCTCAGCCAGGTTTTGCTTCCCACACTTCTTGTTTATGTTCTGAACTTGTATTCACACCCAGGCTACACTCCACTGTCGGACTCTATGGATGACACTGAAAACGAAAAGCCTCCTGGTGAGCAAGTTTGTCCTGAGGGATACGCCAATGTATTATCCAGTAAGTCTAGACATATTAGTATTCTCATGGCTCCTAAGTTTATCAATATTTGACGTGGCTTACTTCTAAATATAGAACATATAAACTGCATGATTCTTCATCACCTTTGGGCTTCCTCTTGTATTCTTAACATTGTTAGCAGAGATTTCTCTACCCATGATATGGATTCTCTCTCTCGACTGTTGTCTGTTCTCCATCTATACATGCATATTTCAAATATTTTCCATTTTCAACACTTACAGACTTCAAGATTCTTGGGAGGAAGAAGCTCAAAGATCAAAACCATGGCTTTTACGTGCTTTGAGTCGTGATATACTCTCATGAGTCCTGATGATGCCCCAAGTGTTTGTTTCTTGCTGTATCTTCATAGCTTAACCTGTCCCTTTTAAGTTCTCAGTAGTATTAATACTATAAATCTTTCTTTTACATGTCTCTGGATGTCATTAAAGATTATGCAGCATAAAAATTACAGAACCATTGTCGGATAGTACTTAATCCCCTCATGCATTGTTCTTAAACTAATTTTGGGGAACTTGCCGATTGGAGATGATCTTTCGCAGCTTGCAGAACCTGTTTTATCGAACCATCTTTCGAAGGTACGCCTGGAAAATCCAATCCCATGTCTGTATTGTGCTGCGTCCTTTGCACGATGAATGCCGAATGTTTTATATTTGCTTAAGGCTGGTCCATTGTTTTCTTTCTAGAAGGATTTGGTAAACCTGAGGACTGATGCTGTTACATAACCTGCTCATAGGATAAATGCTTCTTGGTCATTGTAAACTTTTGAGATCATCCAAATTGATCATTGTCTTTAAGGATGTCAATTTGGATTAGAATTCATGGACTCTCAATCATTACATGGTTTTGGGTTAGGTTGAACTCAATAGTTTAGAAATGGGTTTGAGCGGATTGGGTTTCAGATGGATTATATCAAATTTAGATTTAAAATGGGTTTTAAGTAAGTTCAAAATGAATCCATTCAAAAAATTTAATTAATTTAATAAATCATCTTATTATATTATAAAATTATATATTAAATAGAGTGTAGAAAACATAATAATATTACTATGGTCATTTGAATTAATTTTTTGAAATAAGTAAATTAAATCAAGTTTTTTGTTTTCTAGTAGAAATCCTTTAAACTCAATCCAACTCAACCCATTTTGAAGGAGAATTCAAAGGATTAATTTGGATATTAACAAAATTTGTATACAAAATACTTTTATGTCTCGAATTTTTTATTTTACCCTTCAAATTTAATCATTTATTTTAATTGTTGAAATAAATTATAGGTATTATTAATAAAATTTCAAAAATAACTTTCATTTATGAGATAAAAATATTTTCTCTTTTATAATAATATAAAATAGATATAAATAAATACAATAATAATAAGAGCAGCAGCTGCAGCAGCAGCATTTAGAGGTTCGCGTTGGAGAGGGCACAAGAGTAATTATATTTCTGTGCGGCGAGAAGAGGATCTGCAGCCAACCGTGTTTGTTTTTTTTGTAATTATGGAACAACCGTAACTAACGGGAGCACATCCGGATTCTCTATCATTGATTAAACTAGAACTATAAATTAGTGTCTTCCCTACCCCGGAAAAGCTCAGTTCTTGTATTTGACCGTAAGCAATGACGATTGCAACTGGGACCTCTGCAGCCCTGTCCCTTGGTTTTGTTTTTTTGTTCTGTATTGTTGTCTTGACTTCCCGTTTTGATGCGGTCACTATGTTTCTATATAAATTTGTTCTGGTCTTCGACCAACTGGGATGCAGTGGTGCAATACTTCCGCCTTCACTTCTCATGCAAAGAACTGAAGTTGTTGGTCCCTCATTAAACAAATTTATTCAACTGAAGTTCCCGATTCCTGTAGGTTCCTGTTCTCTCTCTGCATTCTTGTTCTTTGATCTCGTGTCTGTGAAGGTCTTGATGGTTTTCTTGGCGTTCTTGATATGGATACGAGAATGCGAATGTTGGATTTTTAAGGTTTTAAAAATTCACATCGGCTGAATTTGCATATCCTTGTATATTGTTCGCTTGTTATATTTTCTTAGATTAAGTAGTTCTTGGAATTCTTGATATTTTGGAGGGAAATTGATTGGCAGGAAGAGCTGGCCAAATTTTTAGTGGTTGCTGACCAGAAAGATGGGTTTTCGCCCCTTAGTTTGGTTTTGCCGGCCTGTGGCAGATGGGGTCTGGGCTCAAGAAACAGACAGCATTTTTGGTGCTTATACACCTTGTGCCGTTGACTCTGTTGTGGGAAACATTTCTCATTTGGTTCTGCTGTGCTTTTGCTTATATAGAATATGGCTAATCAAGTTTAACCCCAAACTCCAGTGGTTCTGCTTGAGATCAAATTTCTACAACTATGTCTTGACTGTGTTAGCCAGTTGTTGTGCTGCTGAGCCCTTTTTCAGATTGGTTATGGGCATATCAATCTTCAATTTGGATGAACGGATTGGTCTTGCTCCTTTTGAGGTGCGAGTGTGCAAGTATTTTCTTAGTAATAGCTTATGTTGTGTCTGTGATTGAATAGGCAATCTAGGTTGACTGAATATATATCTGTTGTTTTTTTTTTTTTATCTCTTTAAATTGAAGAATTTAATTGTTTCTTGATTATACATAAAGCAAGACATGTGTAGAAGCCCAACCCTCACATCCCAGCCTTGTGTGGTTTATATTAACATTTCAGTAACACTCCTGTGTGGACAAAAATTTAAAGAAATGTATTATGCCTATTTACATGCATAGAGACAAGCCTGAATGCAGCATCAAGATGTGCATATCAATTCTGTTCTTCAGCCATTTTTGTTTCATGTACATGCTGCTATGCTGCTTATGGAAACAATCTGCTTTCGGTTCATGCAGATGGTTCATTTGGGAGTTGAGTTTATTTCATGGTGTTCAATGGTTCTTATGCTGCTTCTTGAATCTAAAATCTATGTCAAAGAGTTCAGATGGTACATTAGATTTGGAATAATATATGTTTTAGTGGGAGATGCTGTTATCTTCAGTTTTATCCTCCCACTCAAAGATTTCTATGTCAGGTTAGTCTCTCCATCCTTATTTTTCCTAATTTTATTTTTTTTGAATTAATTAACGAACTCAAAAGATAAAGATACTCTCACGTCAAACCTGTATTTAGGAAAAACATGGCTATCCCAGTAATCGATAACTGTTGTGGCATATCCAAGCTTTTATGCACCGGTACCAAGTACTTCATTAGGTTGATGCTAATATCAGATGTATTGAATTCTAGAATTTTGCTAACATTTGGAGCTTGAAGAGACTGAGAGTAAGAAACAGAAGGAGATGCAGTATTTGTTGTTTGGCTTAGTATGTTACACTTGTCAGGATAGGGCCAAGGAGAGGAAAAAGCCCAAAAGGCTTCCTGTAACATTCTTTTCATCGCTATTATGTAAGATTCAGTTACTAAACAGTGATGCACCGTTGCACTGATATTGGTTAAGATTTTTCCATTTAATCACATGGAGAGGCAAAACATGGCATGACCAACAATTAATATTATCAAAATAGAGATAGCTTGAACTATGAAATATCGGCAACAATAGTTGGCATTCTTTTACTTGGTTGAATTTCCAAAATTCTTAATGAGCTTAATCTACTAATTCTTATGTGAAATACTTGATAAAATTCAAATTGTAGTCACTAAGATGAACAATATTTTTGTTGATAAGATATGATTTTTTTCCGTGGAAAATTCCTGTTAGGTTGGTATGCAGTGAGGACATGATTTGTAAATAAATTTTATGACATAATGGACTGAGGATGCCCAATGCCAGGTAGAGAAAGAGGATATAGTCTTATCCAACTTGTCAACCTCCCTAAAATTGATAAATCAAAAGATACCTAAAGAGGTCATGGCAGTTGAAAATGCTATTCTGGACTCAGTCATGATTGGTTCCTAGGATCCAGTTCCCGGAGTGTAATAACATGAATCCTGTGTACCCAATGTTTCTGGGCTTTACATGCTAATCATTTGTCAATTTGCAGGTCCATACTGTTCCTGTGTGTCACTTCAGTCTTCATCCAGGTAGATTAGATTCTTTTTGCCCATGCTGAGGGAATTCATTCTTTTTTTTTTCTTTTTTTTGTTTTCATTAGATTAAACCATAATATACCTCACAGCAGAGGTTGAGGGTAAGTTGCAGTTACGTGCTGTTTTAGAGATGCTTACGGATTGTGCAAGATGTAAGTTTGATCATTCTCTTGATATAATATCAAAGAAATGAACATTATTTAGGTTGGCATTCAAAAGTAAACCTCTATGGTTGTTTTGATATATAGCTTGATAGAGGTAAGGGATTTGGTTGAACAACGTTATTTTGCTTGAGGAGGTGAAGCATCTAGAACCTCAATGATATAGGATGAGATTCAATTCACTTAAGACAAGATCCAAGTGACTGTTAGTCTCGTCTTATAATCATTAAATGTATCATTAGGATCTGAATGAAGCTATGTCCAAGTCTTACTTTGACATAAGAATCACAACTCCAGAAAATGTTTGTCCAACAAACTGAAACCTGTCTTAATAACTGTTCTCATGCAGGTTTTGCTTGGGGTACTTCTTCTTGTTTATGTTCCAAATTTGGATTCATACCCAGGTTACATTCCACTATTGGACTGCATTGATGACACCAAAAATGAAAAGCCTCTTGGAGAGCAAATCTGTCCTGAGAGATATGCCAATATATTTTCCAGTAAGTCTACACATATTAGTATTCTCATGGTCAATAAGTTTATCAATATTCAATGTGGCTTGCTTCTAACGAAGAATATATAAACTGCATGGTTTCTATTCTTATCATTGTTATCACAGGTTTCTCTACCCATAGTTTTCGTTGTCTTTCTGATGACCCTATCTAATTGTTCAGTAAATAGTCTTGATATCTTGAGCCTGCAGATAATGGTGCAGTCATTATAGCTTAAAGTCTTTCGTGGTGCTGGGTGACTGCTTATTGGACAATATGGTTTGTCCGATTAAAGTATACTGACTGTATGGAAAGATATTAATATTGTCTTTTATGAGAATTAACATTTATAAGACCGCCAATAGTATGATTTGTCATTAGTGTTCCTTTAGCAAACAGCAAGACGCTAAAGAAGAAGAATCTGAATATAAAAGTAGTACTAACAATAATAAAACATGTGCCCATTGAGTTACCTTCTCACCAATATTATCCTCTTCCTTGCATAGAGATTTACTTCGACTGGATGACTCCCCTTATGAAGAAAGGCTATAAAAAACCAATCACCGACAAGGACGTCTGGAAGTTGGACTCATGGGATCAGACGGAGACACTGAGTAGAAAGTTTGTGCTACTTTGTTCTTTATTCTCCTTCCACATGCATATAGAAAATTTCTTCATAAACCTCACAAATTTTCAACTCTTATAGATTCCTGGATTCTTGGGAGGAAGAAGCTAAAAGGTCAAATCCATGGCTTTTACGCGCTTTGAATCATAGCCTTGGAGGAAGGTACAAAGTTTTATCTGTGGCCATGACCTTGGTTCTATCTGTATTTGAAGAAGCTACTAAGCTTCTGGCTAATCCTTGTTTTTTTAACTTACTAGATGACGCAGTTATTTGATGACATGGTTGGCTATTTTTATCTCATTTCTGCTCCATTCTTTGTATACAGGTTCTGGTTTGGAGGCCTCTTCAAAGTAATGACCAATTCCCATTTCTACTCTCATCTATATATAGGAAAACTTCAATAAAAGTGGTTTGTAAACCCCTGTATAATTGGATTCACACAGCATATTTACTTAAATCTGTGAAAGTTTTGTCTACATGTAGAATTAATTGATATTGCTTGCCGTGTTTCTTAATCTTTTGTTTTTTTTTCCTTTTATGTGATTATTTTTCAACTAATGCACAAAAGGATGCCCAGTGATCTCTCGTAATTCATTAGTATTCATTTCCTTGCATGATAAATTGGTGTTGCTTTATTCTTTTGTTACACAAGTAATTACAGTCGCATATGCTCTTCAAATAATTCATATGATTCCTGATGATGCACCTTGTGTTTCTTGATGTATCTCCTTTGCTTTATTTTTGTTGGAAAAATAGTTAAAGTTGCATATAGTCATATACTCTCCAAAAATTTCATATGAGTCCTGATGATGCACCATACGTTTCTTGCTGTATCTCCTTTGCTTAACCTGTCCCTTTTGAAGTCTTAGTTGTATTAATATTATAAATCTTGCTTTCACATGTCTATGAATGTCATTAAAGATTATGCTGCATAAAAATTGCAGAAACATTGTAGGATGGTATTTATTCCCTTTAGGTATTTTACTTTTTCCCCTCCTGCCTCCAATCAGCTGTCAGGGGGATTCTTAACCCTTCTAATGCACCAATTCAATTTATGTGCTATAGCTGTGGTGTAAATTAAAAAATTTGTGGTTTAATAAACTTTAAGGTTTCATTGAGAGAATTTCACAAGAGCTTCTAGCACTCTGTGAAAATTAGTTGCCTGAGATTTTGTAGCATAGACCATGATCAGATGGATGCCAATTAAGCCATAGTGATATTTAAAACTTCTTGACAAAGGAATTGAGTTTTCAACCCATGGAATCTCATGGCTAAGGGTAGCTTAAAGACCTAAACTCATTCTCTTTCCATGTCAGAAAGATTCATTAGATAGTAGTAAATTTTTTATGGTGATGTGGCTGAATGCCATGTGTTTCTTGCAGTATCTTCTTTGCTCAACTTGTCCTTTTTGAATCCTTTGTTGTGTTAATTCTATAAATCTCTCTTCTGCATGTCTATGAATGTCATTAAAGATTATGCTGCATAGAAATCACTGAAATGTTTTCGGATGGTGTTTAGACTTTAGTTCCTTCATGTATTGTTCTTTTCCCCCTGCTCCCTCCAGTCAGCTGACAGGGGGATTCTTAAACTCTTATTGGACTAATGAAGTCTTTTCTTGGGAAACTTTCAGATTGGTAATGATCTTTCCCAGCTTGCAGGACCTGTTCTACTGAACCATCTTTTAAAGGTACTCCAGGAAATGCAATCCCATGTCGGTTTTGTGCTGCATCCCTTGATTGAATTCCGAATGTTTTATATATTCTTCAGGCTATTTCAATGTTCTCTTTCTAAAAGGATTCTATAGGTCTAATGAAGGCTGCTATTACCTAACCTGGTAATAGGATGCATGCATCTTGGTCTTCTTGTATAGGCTAAAACTAACTCTAAAATTTGAATGACAAGATAGAGAACATATAGTTTACTATCCAAATTGTACATTTGCTCTTCAATGGAAAAAAAACTGTGAAGGAAATACCTTATTTCCAATAAAGATAACCTTTTCACATACACACACTGAAATCCAATTAAGGTTCTTTCTGTTGATAACATTGATGTTCTGTGTCTTAGCTTATAATTGGTGAACTCGAGTTATGCAAAAGAATCCATATGATAAGAATTATTTATAACCAAAGTTGCATTACATAATTGTCCTTGAAAATATTCTACTGCAACAGCATTCTTGTTTTCATAATTGAATTTATCCTGCTTGCAGTCCCTGGAAAGAAGCGATCCAGCTTGGGTTGGTTACATCTATGCATTATCAATTTTTGTCAGCGTGGTATGATTCCTGGTGTTGAATTCTATTTTCTCTACATTGGCAAATGTGGTATTTCTGAAAATAGCTTAGTCCTAGGAAGAAACATGATTTCTTTGTTTCACGGTAGTTGAGCAAGATTAATAGCAACTTGAGTTGTGTCTTGCACTAACTCATAATTTTTATGGGAGAATGTGGTATTTCTGAAACTAGCTTGGTCCCAGGAAGAAAGATGATTTCTTAGTTTTACAGTTGTTAAGCAAGATTGATAGCAACTTGAGCTATGTCTTGAATAAACTTACAACTTCTAATATTTAAGGAAATAATGATATATCCCCAAAACATGCCTGAAAATCATATAGGTGAAGTAGGAGAAACATAAAAAGACATAAAAGGAAAAAGGGGAATATCAGTTTCTCAAGGAAGGTTGATTTGAAACGAGTCTTGAAATTGATGACAAATTCATGATTTTGTTTTTACTGAAAAGGCATTCACCAAAAGGATCTGTCAATAGTCTCATATTTTTTTTCAGAGAGTGCCCTTTCAGTCTTCAGCTAACAGATCATCGTTGCAGTACTACTAAATTTGACTACTGAATGCATGGTTCTTTATAATTTTCAATGTTAAACAGTTTCTTCACATTATTGTTGACTAAAGCCACCACTTGTCAAATAACTTACAGATATTCATCTTTTCTCTTTTCATCTCAAATTCATGCTTGATGTATTTCTGGCTTGTTATTGCTATCATATTTTCTAAGACTGCAACTTTCTTTCCTGAATGTCTGCTTATACAATAATTCAGACACTTGCTTGTTCAGGACTTTCTTGCTTATTTCTGGAAGTTGTAGGACTGAAAGCTAATCATTTGAAAATTTTTGAGTGTGGTTAATTTGCTGATGTGAAACTTTCAATGGTTTCAGTCACTTGGAGTGCTTTGTGAGGCCCAGTACTTTCAGAATGTCATGCGTGTTGGTTTCAGGCTAAGATCCACTCTGGTGATTTCCATGATCTATGTATTATTTGTGATTTATGTTCTTTAGTCTTGGCTTTGGTGAAACATTTCTGTTTATCATATCAAAATGATTTGACTGTTTAAAGAACTATTGGACTCAGAAATGCGGCGCACACAACATTCTATTGTTGCTTTTCCCAAATGAACATGAGTTAACCCTGCTATTGCTTCAGAATTGGATCATGCTGGAATCTCTAGTTTAAGTTCCCTATGTTCTCCCATGTATCAAATTGCTGAGTAAGCTCTTTAGGGTGTTCAGAATACCAAGAAGCAAAGAGAAAATGGGAATTGATCCATCGGTGGGCTGCTGAATTTATGCTTGCAACAACTTTGTCCCGCATAAAGGGATTATTATATTCCATATCCAGAGCACCTTCAATAATTCTAATTAGTGTTGAGTTACTTGCTCTTTCATGTTCGAGTTTGATGTGAGATCTACAAACAAGTTATCCCGCCAATTGAGATCTACAAACAAGTTATCCCACCAATTTGATCCACGCAATTGGCACCAGTTTCGGGCTGTGGTTCAGCCCTAAATTTAGGTGACAGGTAGCTTTGCAGGCTGTCTTTTTCCATTGGTTCATATTCCAGGTTGTGACACTTGATCCGTGTTTTGTGGTATCCTTCATGCCATATTGCTCCTTTGGTGGTTTGGCTTGCCATGTGCATCGCATGCATGCAGAAACTTGTTTCTCATCGATACAATATCACCTCCCGAGCTGTTAACATTAAGTGAGGATGTCTGTCTATCATTGACCTGTTGGTGTTACACTGTGATAGTAGTTGGAACAATGGATGGATAAAAAAACATTAACAAAACGTGAATTTGTCAATTTTGCTTTGCTGAAGAGATGAATAAGAGATATTACCAAGAGTACTAGTTTTGTTTCACATACTGAAGCCTAAGTGAGGTTTTTAAGGCCTATGCTTTGGCTTGTTAGCATTTTTGTGTAAGCTGATTGCTGACTCCCCCCTCTTCTATACCTTGACAAACTTTGATGGTTACACATAGGTGGCTGCCATATTTCACAAATCCTTACGGCTAACACATGAAGGCCGTAAGCAGTTTCCATCTGGAAAAATAACAAATATGATGACTACAGATGCTAATGCACTTCAGGTATTCACAGAGCTAAACTAAGATAGGTTTACTTGTATATAATCTATTCATCTTTATTGATGTTAAAAAATAGTTGATTTTTTACTTTTAGCTGATGTTAAGTCTTAGTTGATTTTTGAATTCTTTTTCCAATGTGATTAGCAAAGAAAGCACTTTTTCAACTAATTCCTTGCGTTGTCAGCAAATATGCCAACAACTTCATGGTTTATGGTCAGCCCCATTTCGCATTACCATGGCCATGGTTCTTCTCTACCAGCAGCTAGGTGTAGCTTCTCTTCTTGGTTCTCTCATGTTAGTCCTCATGTTCCCTATCCAGGTAACTAATTTCCTTCTTACTGCCTCTTTACCAAAATGAGTTCTCTCTGTTAGTAGTTTACATCTCTAGACCATGCTTCTTTCTTCTTATAATCTTATTTTTTTCTCTTTTCAGTTTTCTTGACCCTAATTCCTTTTTAGTTATGTTCTTGATCTTCCTTTTCTTTTTCCCCATTATCTCTGAGAATGCATTTATTGGCTGGACTATGAATATAGCATTTGCATATAGTTACTAATATTGGGGAAACAGACTTTTATTATTAGCAGGATGCGAAGACTATCCAAGGAGGGATTGCTGCGTACTGACAAGAGAGTTGGCTTAATGAATGAAATTTTGGCCGCCATGGACACTGTGAAGTATGCAAAAATTTGATAGTCCTGTCCATTCTTTTAATTCACACTCATAGGATTTTGGTGGTCATCATCATCTTTTTGCTCAATGACAACAGGTATTATGCATGGGAACAGAGCTTAAAATCGAAAATCCAAATTATGAGGGATGATGAGTTATTGTGGTTTAGGAAAGCACAATTACTCTCTGCGGTATGATAAGATTCGTGATTATTAAGAATTCCTAGCTTACATAATTTGTTATTTAAAAACATGATAAAAAAGAAATGCAAAGAATTATCATTGTCAGAACCGTATTGTGAATCAAACGTCCTTCAATTTGTTTGCAGATAATTAAATTTTGGCGCTATGTCAATAAGATTCAAGAACTGGCTTTAATTTTTTATGACGTGTATTTTAGGCAATATTTGATTGAGTTGCCTTATTTTATTTATTTATGTATGGTTTTGTACAACCCTCGAGCATCAGTTCTTCAATGGCCGGATAAACCACTTGATTGGAAACTAGAAATCTGTTCATTACATCAGTTTGTTAATATAGATGAACTGCATTACCAATCAACACTCATATTATAAATAAGGTGAGAAAAAGTTAAATATTGCAGGTTTTAGTTGAAAAACCAATGACATAGTAATAACTTCAGGAGCTATATATTAGCTATTGTGCTAGGAATTAATTCATTGATGTTAATGGACCTTGGCTGACAATGAGTTTTTTGTTACTTTGAACTTTTATCAAACTTGATGTTGTGTCCGTATCTCTTGTGTGCTTTTGCAGTGTAATACGTTCATACTAAATAGCATACCAGTTCTCGTGACAGTGATTTCGTTTGGGATGTTCACATTGTTTGGTGGGGATTTGACACCTTCCAGAGCTTTTACATCACTTTCCTTATTTGTTGTTCTGCGGACTCCGCTGAATATGCTTCCTAATTTGATTACTCAGGTTTGTTCTTACTTTGACTTAATGTTTCTGGTGAATAATTTTTGCATGGTCTGGACCTCTGTATTCCTCTCGAATTGGTTCAGTTGGTTGGTTTCTGAAGAATACATTGATTTGCCTTTGGATAAGCTGACTCTAATTTGTGTTCATTTTATCTTAGGTTTGAGGTGTTAGATGTGCAACATTTCGACCCTAGCACCTAGTGCATTATAAGTCTCAGCTTTTTGGTAAATGCTAGGTTTGAATTAATGTAGATAGAGATGGACAAAATATTGTCTAATTATGAAATAGATCTTCAGACTTCCTATATCTCTTCCTTTTTATCATAAATTCATGTCTCGTCAAGTGCAAGGTCTGTGGACAAAAGCATCAGATAGCCAACCTTGTTATAGATATATGCAGTGATTGCCAGGTTTCTTGCCTATTTTATGTGCTTTGTAATTAGTCATTCTTCGCCAGCATGAGCCATGGACAATAACATTCAATTGATACATAGCCTGCATGAAGTGTAAATAGTCCAGTTTAAACATGCTTCATACCATGTTGACGAAGTAATACTTTTCTCTTTAGCATTTTGACGCTGGAGTATATTTTCAGGTTGCGAATGCAAATGTATCTCTACAGCGACTAGAAGAATTATTTCTTGCTGATGAGAGAACTTTATTACCTAATCCACCTCTTGAACCAATGCTTCCTGCCATCTCAATCAAGGGTGGATATTTTTCATGGGATTCCAAGGTCCTTATTTTACCATCTCTAACATGTTTCCCGCACCCAGGCACTTTGTTATACTGTGTAAATAGTGTAAATACTTATCAATATATCTGAGAATAGTATACGTGATTTCTTTTATATCTCAGTTTCCACAGTGTCTGAGGCACTATGAATATGATCCCATTATTGTTGACTAAAGAACTTCTTGCAATTGATATTTTAAAATTTCTGAATGGCCACTTTTGCAGGTTGCAAGGCCCACGTTATCCAATATTAATTTGGATATACCAGTTGGCAGCCTAACTGCAGTTGTTGGTGGCACTGGAGAAGGAAAAACCTCACTAGTGTCAGCAATGCTTGGAGAGCTTCCTCCCATGGGAGATGCCAGTGTCATAATCAGGGGATCTGTAGCCTATGTTCCTCAGATATCTTGGATTTTCAATGCTACAGTGAGCTTCAAAAAGTCATATCCTTCTTGCATGTTTATTGCTTATTGGCTTTGGAAGTTCATTGCATCTGTTCATTGTAATCTGGATAAAAAACCGGCTCACAAGCACATGTTAAAAATCTTTGGTTGAAAAAGATTGTGATTTTGGTCAATCATATTACAAATTCAAATATTTGATCCAAATTCCCTTTTACAGGTACGTGAAAATATATTATTCGGGTCTACCTTTGAACCAGCAAGATATTGTAAAGCAGTAGATGTCACAGCATTGCACCATGACCTGGAATTGCTTCCTGTTAAGTGTCTGCCTGCTGATTGAGTTTCAATTATTATTCTGCAACATTTGTTACACAAACTTCTCATTCTGTTGTGTCTTCAGGGTCATGATCTTACAGAGATTGGTGAAAGAGGAATAAACATTAGTGGAGGACAAAAGCAAAGAGTTTCAATGGCTAGGGCTGTGTACTCTAACTCAGATGTTTACATATTTGATGACCCTTTAAGCGCTCTAGATGCTCATGTTGCTCGACAGGTACCTTAGAGTAATCGATTAGAGTAAACTGAATACAAAAGCATTTCTATAACTTGGTTTTGAAAATAATTAAACTCTGCCGGGTGCCCCATGTTCACATAACTATGTTTAACTGGTTTTGCTTACAGGCATTATATTTGCAAATTTAAATGATATTTTCAACAACAAGATCCAATCAAGTGTTGGTTCTTGCATTTACCTATTGAAAATCTGTTAATTGTCTATACTTTAAATCTGATTTGTAGCTTAAATCTAATCAATATCTTCCAAGGTATATTTGAACTTTTCTTTGTATGGCCTGGAAGAGCTTTTTGGACCTTAATGTTTTGTATAAGGATGTTGAATAGTTTGAATTTTTTTCTAAACTGAACAACTACTTCAATCCAGGTATTCAATAATTGCATTAAGGAAGCACTGGGAGGAAAAACGAGAGTGCTTGTCACGAATCAGTTACATTTTCTTCCCCAGGTTGACAGAATAATTTTGGTCTCTGAAGGTATGGTGAAAGAGGACGGCACCTTTGAGGAGCTCTCCAGGAATGGTACACTTTTCCAGAAACTAATGGAAAATACAGGCAAAATGGAAGAACATTTACATGAAACTGGAGATGGGATGTATTTTTCGCATGAATCATCATCATTTTCTTCTACTATGGACCTTCATGAGGTGCCGAAAGACGCAAACTCAACTGACAAAATGAAGGAAGGAAGATCAGTTCTTACCAAGCAGGAAGAGCAGGAAACGGGGATTGTCAGCTGGAATGTTTTAACGAGGTGATGACAGATACTTCGTGTTTCGAGTTATATAGGGCAAGAAATGCCAAGTGTTTATTCAGTTCTGTCTTAGAGAATGGTAGGTGTAGGTGCTTTGCAATACCTTTTAAACTAATCCTATTTCTGTAATTTGGTATGATTTACTGAATAACCAACCTTTGAGCTTAAACCAATTGGTGTAGATATAACATGTTGCCTAAAATATTTATGATGCATCATTAATTTGTTTCTTCCAATTGGTCACGTTCTCAGGTACAAAAGTGCTATGGGAGGCTTGTGGGTGGTAATGATATTGTTTGCATGCTATACATTGACTGAAATTCTGAGAGTGTCAAGTAGCACATGGCTGAGTGTGTGGACGAAACAGATCACTTCAGAGAGTTATGGTCCTGGTTTCTATATTCTTGTTTATGCAATATTGTCGTTTGGTCAGGTATGTGTCAAATTTATATTTGGGTTGAAGGTCCTCTCTGCTTGTGGATGGTTATTTATTTGATTTTTGTGTGCCTTTATCCTTTGAGACAATATTATTTGTTTTACCGTACTTATAGTAGGATTCTTGTTTGCATATGGTATGAGAGACAAATTATTTCTAAAAAGAATGGCAAAATATTTATGTTTTTCTAGAATTTCAATAGAGAGGTCAAGGTGACCTTTCTTATGTATTTTCAAGCATTGCGATCTTCAGAGAAGTTCAACAGTAATGCCATTTTATGCAGGTGTTAGTGACATTGACAAATTCATTTTGGTTGATCATATCAAGCCTCAATGCCGCTAAAAGACTTCACGATTCAATGCTATATTCCATACTCAGAGCTCCAATGGTATTCTTCCATACTAATCCTATAGGACGGGTAATCAACAGATTTGCAAAGGATCTTGGTGATATTGACCGCAACGTTGCAAATCTTGTTAACATGTTTCTAAGACAACTGTGGCAGTTGCTTTCGACTTTTGTGCTCATAGGAATTGTCAGTACTGTATCTCTGTGGGCTATAATGCCCCTTCTCATCTTATTCTATGCAGCATATCTTTATTATCAGGTTAGTCATATATATATATATATATATATACGCACATGCACGCTCTTGGGTAGGGGTGGATGGATGTTTCCTGAGATGTGTGTGTCTGTGCATATTCTCTTTACTCTTTTATCTTGCCTTACACTAACCCATCCAGAAAACATGTCTATTGAGATTTAAAACCGTTACAAGGCTCTGGTCGGAAGAGAGTTGGTTTGGATACTGATGTAGGATGGAAGATTTATACTTAAATTGATAAAAGGGAGGATGACGGACAGTTATTCAGGATTTTTATAATGACTGGGACGGAGAACCAAAATGGATCTGTTATGAAGAAAATTTCCTTTTTAAATTAGTTTGATTGGCAGATCAGGATGTCCAATTATGGAGAGAAATATTAACATTACTACTAGAAAATAAAGTTATTGCTGAACCAAGAGAGACTGCAAATTACATTTCTATCTTTATTAGTAACATCAATCTCGTAGTTATCTCGGTTTCAATTTTCCCTCTTGAATAGACTATTATTTGTACGAGTTGTTGCCCTCCACCACCACCCCAACTCATCCTTCTTCGCTTAAAGAGAACATATACGTTTTAACTTGAGTGTAATGGCAGCTGTTGTTACCTTCTGGAGTCTGGACAAGTTCAAAATTATTTGAACAGGTGTCATTCAACACGCACTGGATAATTTTTGGGCTAATTGTCATAATATAAAGTTCAAATTGACTGCAGAGCACATCCCGGGAGGTAAAACGTCTAGACTCCATCACCAGATCCCCTGTATATGCACAGTTTGGAGAAGCATTGAATGGGTTGTCGACAATTCGAGCTTACAAAGCATATGATAGGATGGCCAATATTAATGGGAAGTCGATGGACAATAATGTCCGATTTACTCTGGTTAACATAAGCTCAAATCGCTGGCTTACCATAAGATTGGAAACTCTAGGAGGTATCATGATCTGGTTGACTGCAACCTTTGCGGTTATGCAGAATGACAGAGCTGAAAATCAGGTGGCATTTGCATCTACTATGGGTCTGCTCCTTAGTTACTCTTTAAATATTACAAATTTGTTGAGTAATACACTAAGACTAGCAAGTAGAGCAGAAAACAGTTTAAATTCCGTTGAACGTGTAGGCACGTATATAGATTTGCAATCTGAGGCACCAGATGTAATTGAAGGAAACCGTCCTCCGCCAGGATGGCCGGCATCAGGATTGGTCAAAGTCGAACATGCTTTCCTTCGATACAGGCTTGGGCTTCCTCCTGTCCTGAGGGGATTGTCATTCACTATCTATCCGCACCAGAAAGTTGGCATAGTTGGAAGAACTGGTGCTGGTAAATCAAGCATGATCAATGCATTATTCCGGATAGTGGAACTTGAAAGAGGAAGAATCCTGATAGATGATTTTGACATTGCAAAATTTGGATTAATGGATGTACGCAAAGTTCTCGGTATCATTCCGCAATCTCCTGTTCTTTTCTCAGGTACACATCATCCTCACCTTTCAATCAAGTTGCTGGTCAGATAATATGTATCTTGTTGAATATCTCATAAATGAGCAATTTTCATGCAGTTCATGTTTTTGGTCAAATTGTAAATGGGCAAATCTTATGCTTTCTTCCCTTGGAAAAGGAGATGATGTGAAATATTCGAATTAATATTTGCATTTGCATTTCCAAATTGTTTGCTGGTGAAGAATCTGAAAAGTTACTGTTGGTTGAAGGGAGTACTTGTGTGTCACCTTATGTTTCCAGCATTTTGTTCCCATAGGTAGCATTCGATTCAATCTTGATCCTTTTGGTGAACATAACGACCCTGACCTCTGGGAGGCTTTGGAGCGGGCACACTTAAAGGATGTTATCAGGAGGAGTGCTTTTGGTTTGGATGCTGAGGTAAAAGGATATATTCTAGTTTGTCTACCAGTTCAATAGAGATTGCAAAAATTTACAGTAAAAAGAAAAACACAAGATTTAACTACAAATCCTGCCAATTTAATATATTGTTTTATTAATGAAAAATAAATGCCTTTGGGATGTCTTCAGGTTTTGGAAGGGGGTGAGAACTTTAGCGTTGGGCAGAGGCAATTGCTAAGTCTTGCTCGAGCATTACTTAGGAGATCAAAGATCCTTGTGCTTGATGAGGCAACAGCTGCTGTTGATGTTAGGACTGATGCACTTATACAGAAAACCATTCGAGAAGAATTCAAGTCTTGCACTATGCTCACTATTGCTCATCGGCTCAATACTATCATCGACAGTGACCAAATTCTTGTTCTTGATTCTGGCCAGGTAAGATTTTGATGGACTTTGTCTAATTTTTTGTTTCTTTTTTTATGTTTGGTGTTGCTGAGGATAGTTGTCTTTTATTTTCAGGTGGTTGAGTACGATACCCCCGAAAATCTTCTCAAAAGTGAAGCAAGTGCTTTCTTTAAGATGGTTCAAAGTACAGGCCCCGCAAATGCTGAGTACTTGCACAGCTTAGTTGTGAGAAAGGACTGGGAGGATAGGTTCCAAAAAGAGGGGGAAACGAGATGGCTTTTATCTTCCCGCTGGAATGCTGCAATGCAGAATGCTCTTGCTCTCAGTCTCACCTCTTCTCTAAAGGATCTTCAGGTTTTGGACTCTGAAGATGACAACAACTTTATCAGCAAGACAAACAATGCGGTAATAATTCTCCAGGACGTTCTGATGGGGAAACATGACAAAGTCATTGAGGAAACACTTGATCAATGTGAGGTTCCGAGATACAGATGGTGGTCGGCTTTCTACAGAGTAATTGAAGGTGCGTGTTCTACTTTTCCCCAACAACTAAAAAAATTTCATTGAAGATTCAGAACAAGATGATAGTTTGGTTTGTTATCATTACTAATATTCTTTAGTCAGGCAACATAACATTCTCTAATAGCTCTTGATCAAGAAATATTATGGTATTGCATCGAATTTTAAACCTTTTAATTCATTGTAAACAGAAACGTGTTTCGAGTTTCGTTGGTTGATCCAGATTGATATTTTGCATTCAGGTCTTGCTGAGATGAGCAGGTTGGGAAGAAATGGGCTCCAGCCACTGGAAGATGGTTTGGAAGATGCACCAGAAAATTGGGATGATCTTCACACGTAGTGTAGCAGCTTCAAGTTGGTCTGGAGAAGAGATTTATTCAAATTCAGCCAAGGCTTGTTTGGACATCGTGCCTGGGATTCATGATGCCCTGCGTCTTTCCTATTAGGTACAAACAAATAAAAGAGCCTGGCTGCTGGCCAGCCTTTAATTCTTCAAGTTATTACAATATACGCATAGCTCTGAGAACCTTGGCAAGGAAATTGGGTTGAGTTTAAGGCCTTAAAAACAGAGAGCTGGGGACTGTGGGAGCTTATAAGAGGAAGTTCCCCCTGTTCTAGTCCAATTAGGGAATGGATGACACTTGAGGTTCAAATCTTTCAAATTCTAGACTAGATGGAGCCTGTAATGAACCAAGCAGCACCATATGCTTTGATTTGCTGTAACCAAAGAGTTGGTTTTTTTATATAAATAGTACATATTTGTTGGAAAGGAGAAAGAGGATAACAAGATCCATCTCCATTTGTCTATCTGGACTGGTAATAACAATCTTCAGCTTCAGAAACTGGTTGGCAGCAAATTGGATGACCTAAAATTTACTCAATAAGTACTGATGAACATATATGTTTTCTTGTGCTTCTTACATTCTTCTTCGCTAGGGTTAGATACACTAAAAGTCACATTGCAATGATTAGGGATGGCAGTGGGCGGGTTTGGCGTGCCCCATATCCCATCCTGCTCCTAGAAAGAATTCAAATTAGAACCATTTAATAACAATTAAAATTCAAATTTCAAATACAAAAATGAAAAATCTATGCAAATAAGATAAGATTTTAGAAGAAAAAATAGGAAATAAAAGTATAATTAAAAGTATTTAGACTCGATTTTCAATTTGAAAAATATAAAATAAATTATATATAATATGTTTATTATATATAATATATATGGCCTGCAGTGGTGGGATGGGTCTGGGGCGGGTTTGATAAAATTACGCCCTATACCCCGACTCATATCCTGTTTAGCCACCCCAAACCCATCGCGAGTAGGACAAATTGAGCTCAGGTTCAGATTTTGACTTGCCCCATTACCATTCAATGATGCTCATCTCACAGAAAGGTTGGGAAATTTCTGAGTAACATTCCATGCAGCCAGCCTGCACGGTTTTGTGCTGTCCTAAGAATTCGTAAATTTGAGTCCACATTCATATGCCCAAAAATTCAAACAGCAGAATATACAATACTCCCATATTGCATATTGCATGCCTAGCTCGTACTGGCATAAGTTTCAGCTTGCGCATCTTGGCATTCTGATATCGTGGCTCTACAGAGAATTGCCTCAAAGCTGTGGGCATAAGCACTTGAATACACCATTAGTGCTTGAAACACCTTGGGGAGGGTTGTTTGTAGGTTGTTCAGAATCATGACTCTTGTCATTTTAACAGAATTCACGTATTTGACCTTCTCAACCTCCACTAAACTCTTTAGAGCTTCAACTTTGGCACGCCTAATTGTTAAAGGATGCTTAGAAATCAAGACAGAATTTGCATCTTCAAGGAAGAAGCTCCCTGCAAACTTCATCTCCACTTCTGCAAGCAAAGCAAGCTCCCGTTCTAATTTCCTCTCAAGCTTCTCAGATCTTTTACGTGCATTGCACTCTTCTTGCTGCTGCACAACAATGGAGTGAACAGCTGACAACAGACACTTAATGGCCTCGGACACCATCTGCAGACAAAATATTGTTACAAATAACATCCATATTACAATATGAGCACAATTTTCACTTAGTTCTAAGGGAAAGGAAACCTTATCAGGTAATTTATCAAGTGCTTGCAGCCATTTTTCCATAAGGGCATGTGCTGTTGATGAGTTACCACTCTGCGGACTGCCAACATGTTCAAGGCAGTCGGTAAGTTCTGTCCACTTGCAGAGGACCCTTACATACTCCCGCTGAAATTTTACAAGTTTGCAAAAGCTGTGGTACCAAGAAGTGACTTCTGTCTGCAGCTGAGCTGCAGCCTGCCGATGGTAATCAGTAGTGGGATCCACAATTTGCTGATCTGTTAGATGATTCAGCTGCTGAGAAATATGATTCTGGACTTGATGACAATTATGCATTGTTTGCCACATATGCCTCAGTCTGAGAATACAATAGAAAGCAGTTTGTATTAGAGAAAACTAAACTTGGAATGGAAATAAACTTCATTGCCCATGACTTTACCCTGAAGCTAGTGTAATCAACTGAGGATGCAGCTCCTGGTTTACGAGCTTCAATATGGCCGAACGAGACCTGCCAATTGATTCTTTCAGAGATAAGATGTAAGATTGCAAACTTTCAACTGTTGAACGTGTTTTTTCAGCCTTGGTCCAATCATGCTCTTCTTCTTGTCTCTGAAGTAGTAAAGATTTTCTTCCATATTCCACCTTGGCAATTTCTTCCTCCTAGGGAAGAAATATCACAGGAAAAGTAAATGAAAATCACCACATGATTCATACACAGGAAAATATCAGAAATATGTCCAAATAGAAAACACAGTGATTTTCACTATGTGAAATTCATAGAAAGGGCTAGGTAAACCACTTGGTCCAAGGATATTGAGCATGTTCTTATCTGTTCTTGAGTAACAGCTGAGCTATTTCAATATGCAAGTACATTTTATATGATCTACTTAGCACAAATCACCTTAACATCCTTGTAGAGTTTCTGCTCCTCTGAATAAAGTTTCTGAAGAGCAATACAATGAGCTCCAGGCTTACAAGGTTCACCAGTTCCAGAGAAACCTCCCATTTCTCTAGTGGATTGAAGAGATTTTGAAGTCCAACTCCATGAAAGGGCACTAAAAACTTTCGCCGAATTGCTTCTCTTCCCTGTAAATGATGCAGGTAGATTAAGCTCTACAAAGTCTTTAATGACACATTTTATGTACAAGGAATATAAGCCTCCAGTGCACATAACAACAATTTGAACATAAACAGATAGAAATATTTAATCTTTAACTAATAGGGATTAAAGTAGTTACTCTTGTTCTCTTTGATAGCCTGATAAAGGAAAGTCCCTCCCGCGTCAATATCTATGAAAACAGCTATATCCTTCACCACAGCAGATGCTTTCAAGAAATAGTCATCCAAGTCTTTCACAATAGCGGTCAAGGTCTTCTTACTCCCGTGAACTACCAAAGCCATATCTGCAGTGTCTTTTGTGTGCCAGCTCATATTCGACGAGTTATCATCAACAATTTCAGCAATCTGCTGCTTTGTGGGGGGCAGAGTACCTTCATCAGCGGCAAAAACTGCCTCATCTTCTTCTATGAATTCAGTATTTGTATCCACCCAATTCTCCTCCTCAACCTGCTCCACTGTTTCACTACTTTTCTCACATTGTGGTAATGTAGAAGAGCCAAACACATCCCAATATTCCCAGGAAGAACTGGGAATTGGAGGTGGTGGAGTATGGCCGCTCTCCTCATCGATTTCAACGATTTCTTCTACAGAAGTTTGAGATTGTGGTGGTTTATCCTCAAACTTCCTTAAATCAGGGCTGAAAGTGGGCGGAGGTGGAGGTGATGGTGGCAAAGGGGGAGGAGGGGAGGGAGGGAATCCAATGCCGGAAGTGGTCTCCTCAATTTCCAGTGATTCAGACTCAGTAAACTGCCTAAAGGTCACTCCAGTATTTCTCAATGATCTCAAATATGCTAATTGGGCATCAGCAAATTCTTTTCTATATCCCAACAACTTTTTCATCAGCCTCTTCCTCTCCTTGCAAATTCTCACCCTCTCTTCTTTATCAATTCTTGATGCAACACAGCCCATTTCCTCGAATCTAGAGATAGTAAAGAAAACCTCAATTTTGTAAAACTCTATGCATTTAGGTCTTTAACATTCAAAAATAATAGTTGAATTTCTAGATATTCATATTCTAAATGGAATAAACACAGATAAAGCTCCCAACTTGAAGTACTCTAGCCCACAACGTAATCATTCATGTGATCCAAACAGCATATATGCTTCTAAAGAAGCAGGAAAATGGCATGTAATTACAACAATCCTACAACTCTCAGAAACTTCATTAACTTTCCAGAATATATGCATGTATGGTTTTACAGATTGAGTCCTGGAAAAATGACAAAAGAAACATCAAACAAATTTATCCAGCTCAAAGATTCTGCCAAGCCCACTAACCAAGAAAGTATCCTCCAAAAATGCGACTACTCCACAGATTTGAAAAACTACAAATCAGACAAGATGGGTCGGAACAGAAAACTCATTTCCTGAGCTTAAAACTGCTACGTGCAATGCCGTTTGCCACCGTCGATAAACATAAGAATAGCAGTCAAAAAAAGAAGCCCATTTCCCCCCTTCTTTGGGTTGGAAGAATCCAAATTTATGTTGTTAAACCTCACAAAATTCCAAATGGTGGTCGTAAAAACTCAATCTTTTCCTCAAAACTGCCACAGAGTTACCCAGATAATCTTTTTTTTTTCTTTAAAACCCAAAAAGAAGACAAAGAAGAATGTCTCTGACACAGAACCGTCAGAGACAACGAATGCTGAAACAACTTGCAGAGTTTTCAGAAACTAAAATAATTTTTTTGAAAAAAAAAAAGAAAGAACAATAGAAAAACTATAGCAAAAAAGCATAAGAAAGAAGAATCTTGAATGTAGAACTTGTTTCAAAAGGATTTAGTCAAGTGGGGTTTCTTTGCTGATGACTTCGTGCCATAGAAAGAGAGAACAAGAAGAAAATTCAGAGAGAAAAACAAAGTGGGGAAGCAGGAAAGAGGAGGAGCTCAAGACCCAAGAAGAAGCATCCAAAGCACTAGAAGGAAGAAGTACAATTTTCCATTTTCTTTTTTTCCCCCCCAAACATGCTTAAGCTAAGTTTCCATTTTTCAATTAATAAAAAAAAGTGAACTGTTGTAAAGGTTTTGGATAGTCTTGACAAATGCAACGCCATAAATTTACGTGCAGAAAAATAACGAGAAAATGTAAACGAAGAAAGGCCGCCATTAATGTATTGGAAACTCTTTGATCATGTTTGGTTACTGCTAAAATAAATTTGTTTTGATAAAATATAATTAATGAGTTCTTGTTTGTCAAAATAATAAGTTTTAATTTTTAAAATATTTTTTCAAATCAATTGATTTATTACCAAAAATTTCATATACATATTATAATATTTTATCATTATTTTTATAATTAAAAAACCATATTCAATCATTATATATACATATTATATATTTTATTACTATTTTATAATAAAAAATATTATTTTATTTTATTTTTATCCTCCAAAAATTCAACAAAAAATATTAATTTGACTACTATAATAAAAATTATCTCACCCTAAAACATAAACAAACATACCAAAACGCCCTAAAATAATTTTTTAACTATTTTCAAAATATAAATAATATACATTGCATTCTCAATATAAATTTCACATTCCTCAGTCCCACTCTCAAAATTCATTCTTCCAAATTCATATACAAACATTATCTTTACTTTTTGACTGTTTCGTGCGTAGATGAATTTTTATAATTATATTATTTTTTAAAAAATATTTTACGTTAATATTTCCCTTCAAAATCAAAAAACATTTTTTCTTTATTTTTTTTACTTTTTAATCAAAATACACATACTAAGGCTTTGTTTGGTTTTGTTTTCCTTAGACAATATTGTTTCAGGAAAACATAACCAAATTATCTTCATTTTTTCTTCAAAATGCGCATTCTCCAATATATATACATATTATATATATTATATATTTTATTATTATTTTAATATTAAAAAATCACTGCATTCTATTTTCATCTCAAAAATCTAACAAAAAAAATATAAATTTAACTGATACAGTAAAAAAATATCTCCTCAAAAACATAAACAAACATACCAAAAAATAACTTTCACATTTTTTAATAATCTATTCTCTTAAAACACATAATAAAAGTATAATAAAATCAAACAAAAAACATAACCAAATCCTTCCAAATATAATGTTACATTTTAATTAAACATTTAAATTAAGTTTAATTGAAGAAAAAAACAAAAACTAATCATAGTGACGCACACAAAAATCTAAATTGCAAACAAATAAAAAATAAAAAATTAATAATTATTATAACTTGTGACATATGACTTTATAGCACATGAAATAAATGTTGCCCTGTAAGTGCTCACTGCCTTGTTTTGCATTTTCTCTCTCTTTGCTACTAAGCAAAGTATGATGAATGCATCGTATAATTAATTTACACTGTCCTCATATATATATATATATATATATATAATATTTAAAACTTAAATTTAAATAAATTTAATTATATATATGTAAAAAGGATTACAATTAATAGTCTAAACAAATGAAGTTATTACACGATTTACCATTAAAAGAAGATGATAGCAAAATTATATCTAATTAAATTATATTCAGATACTCTTTTAGTCATGCTATATATTTCAGTAACTATCAAGATTATTCATTTTCTTGAGTATAATAGAAATTTTTAATGTAGTACTTTTATATTTATATCGTGAATAATGAATATATATTTTGATATAATCTATATAATATAAAAATTAAAATATATTTTACACTCATGTAATGATAATTTTTCACATTAATACACTAAAATTTAATATAAAAATTAATTCTACAGCAATTGACAATAATTTTTTAGCTACGCACAAAATAATTGAATATGGTTTATAATCTTTCGATTAATGTACTTAAAGTGTATTATTCGTAATTTTTTTTTTTATTCATACTTTTAAAATAACTTGCTATGATTTTATGCACACATAATCGACATACTTTATTGACTAATTTTGATAATTAACTAATACACAAAATTCATTGCAAAAATAGTGAAAAAAAAAAGCCATTATGTTCACAAACTTAATGGTGAAGGAAATAAAATTAAATGTGACTTTATTTCCTTAAATATTAATCAAAAAAGTATCTTTTATTATCTACTAAATTTAACAAGAGCGTGTAAAACTCCAACTCAAATTCCTTGTCTTTTTCTTATTGCATTCAACACATGCAATGTATTTTCTTATGATTGTATCCATAACTTTATTGTCGTGCTCACTTTTTTACTTTTTGTTTTGAAAAAGGTGTACGTAAAGCAAGGAAAAATAAAATAAAATAAAAAGTTTATGAAAAAGAAAAAAAAAGAAAAGAAAAAGTATCATTAGTTTATCTCACTAAAGTATGTAGTTAGAGAGTTAAATCTCTTTTTTTCCAATAACAAAAAAAATTCCACTTGTAGAATTGTATTTTCCTTGTTGAAATGTCCATTTTTATTTATTCTTTATTTGATTTTATATAAGTTGTATATTAATATTATCGATTAATTTGGTTTTTTGTTCTCGTACTTAGATTAATTGTATATTTTAGTTCAGTGGATTAGGGGTGCTTGCAATTTGATTTAGTTTTGGAAAAAATCTCAACTGAACCAAACTAATCGATTTTGGAATAAAATCAAATATTTGGTTTGGTTTAATGTAGAGAAATGAACCGAACCATATCAATCAAATTCGGTTTGATTTGTCTTTTCTCCCTTTCATTGGGAGTGGGGTGTGAGGCCATCAGTTGTGTTTGAATGGAAGAGAAATATATAAAAAGTTTGGGGTCTTTTTTGTTAAAAAAATATAAAAATAAGAGTATGACATTATTTTAATATTATACTATCGGTTCGATTTGATTTTAGTTTGTTTGGTTTTGAACACCCCTACAATTAATTCAAAACCAATCATATATATTTTTTATTTTAAAAACTCTAACCTAAGTTGAGTACATCATTAATATATTTTGTTATATAATTATAATATGCTTGTTATGTAATAGCATAATTTATTTTATTTCATTTTATGGGTATTTTTAAAAAAAAAAATTGTTTTAAATCTTTAGATGAAGGAAATATTCCGCGGGGGCTATTGGCTTCCGCTATTGCTGGGTTGTTACTGGATTCAACTTTGATATTGATTCGAATTTTCACGGCCCAACCCATATGGCTCTGGAAAATTGGCCCAATAGACTCAAAACGGCCCAACCGTAATACAATTTATGAATGCCGTTGAAGGCCCATAGATTTGGATTGTTATTATTATTATTTTTTTATTTATACACACGCAAGCGTATCAGGAGCTCGTTCGGTCTTGAACTCCTAAAATCTTACATTATGTAGAAAACTTATTTCGTTAGAGTTTAGGGCTGTCAATTGATAGGATTTTAATCCAAATTTTAGAATTTTTATCAAATTAAAATGTCTGATGGATCAGTTCCGATAATAAATATTCAAAATTTGAAATAAGTAAATAGGATATGAAATTGTTAAAGATCCGAATTCAAAATTTAATATTTTTTATTACATTAATACTCTTATATTTATAATACTAATAAGGATACTAAAATAATATATATATATATATTATATTGACTTAATATATATTATCGTCTATATTATACTATTAATATTGAGTTTTTAACCTAAAAAATAAGAGAAATATTAATAAAATATTAAATATAATATCATATAATAATTCATCTATGCATTAATATTATGTGAAATAGGAATTTAATATTTAAATATTTAACTTTTGAACTAATATATAATAAAAAATTATTAATAGTTCAAATATGACATATATTTATTTTATAAATATAATACTTTTATACAATTCAAAAAAAAAAGAAAAAAATATATCCGATCGGATTTTTTAATTGATTTCGGATATCCTTCGAATTTGAATATGGTATTGAATAACAAAATCCTATAGGATTTTGAGTCTAATTCGAATATAAATTTTTATAATCGAAATTGAATTCGATATGGCAGATTCAATCCAAATCTGACCCGTTAACAGCCCTACATTAGACCACATGCCGCTCAACTATTGTTAAATTTAACTCTTGAATGTTGAATCTCATATAGTTATTCCCGTCTAAATTTATTGATTAAAAAAATTAGAAGCTCGTTCGAATTTTATCAAATATACAAGAATTTAACTATTTTATAATAATTGATTACTACTAATTGTGTTATTAATTGAAAAGTACAAAATACCAAAGTGTCCACTCAATACCAATGCTCTATATCAATTTCATCCATATTATTCTTATAAAAAAGAAATAATTCATCTATATTATATGTAAACCACTAGAATTCTATTGATATGTTTTCAAATGAATTGACAAAACTAACCATATTCTAAAAATAAGAACAAAAATTTTTTTCCTCTACAAATATTTATTTTTTTCTCCAACTATTTTACTTCATCTCAACTTTTTCCCTCTATTTATCCTATAAATTTAAATGAATATATCAATATATTAAAAAAACTATAATATTACATCAAAAATAGTAAATAAACATATTATTTACTTCATATCATAAAACATTTAGCACATACGACGTGGTAACATTAAATGACGCACTCAGTACTCAACATTTAAAAAAAATATATTTATCCAAATATGAAAGTATCTATTTTTCATTAATGGTGTCTTTTCTCACTTGTCAATAAATGAAAATAGACAAAATAATAACTATTCACATTTCTGTCACATTGTCATCAGCATTATAATAAGTTGCAATTAATTTGCCAATCCAAACAAGGGTTTCAAAAGATTAGGTTGATTAATGACTTTATGTACAAGCGAAAGAAGCATTGACTAATTTTATTGACTTTGAAGTTTGGGGTTACTATCTTGGATTTTTCTTTAATTTCAATGTTTGGATGCTTTTATAATATATGGCGCACAACGTTGCATGTAAGTACAATTAGTCTTATTATTTTATCTATTCTCCTTGCCAATGAAAATGCACATAATCTGCAAAGTTGACTTAGGGATCCATGAGAGAGAGAGAGAGAGAGACAAAGAGGGGAAAAGAATTGGGCTTGTTTGGCTTTATTTTCATTGTTTCTAAAATTTGAAAAAATAATTAGTGAAAATAAATTGAAAATGAGTTTGTATTTGAATAGATTATTGAAAAAATAATAATTATGTTGATTTTAATATATTATCGGTGGAGAGATAAGATATATAGGTTACTGGAAAATATATTTAAAAAAAAAATGAAAATTTTTTTCTGCTTGTTTGATTGCTTGGAAAAATAATGATTGTATTAATTTTAGTAGATTATAGGTGGAGATAAAAGAATAAATATAGATTATTAGATTAAATTTTTCTCACTTTACATAACATCAATAATTGTTCTTTTATGATAGAATTCAAGTGCTTAACCTCTACTATAGTTGCTAAACTCTACCGCAAACAATTTTATCGATTTTAAGTGAAGAATATAAGGGTTTGTTCTCCTATATTTTGGGAAATATTTTCTAATTTTTTAAAAAAATTCAAAATATATGCATATTCCTCAATTGTTCTCCCAAAATACTATAATTTTTTACCTAAAAAATCCCTCATAATTCACCCCAAAAAACCCTATACTGTAAAAAGCACACATATCCCTCATTTTCTCACTCCAATTTTCATATCACTCATATATTTATCACTCTCTCACTTCACTTATATACACACACATATATGTTTCATCTTACAAATCTAATAAAAAAGTGACTAATTTGACATCAACAGTAAAGTTTGTCTATTCCCAAAACATAAATAAACAAACAATTCATTTTTAAATTATTTTCATATTTCTCAAAAAAAAAAATATTTTGGCACATTTTTCAAAATTTCTCCCAATAATTCATTCCTCCAAAATTATTTCTATAAAATACCCAAAATATAAGAAAACAAACCCTAATGATTTCACATTAATAATTGAGATTCTGAGAGTGGTCAAAGCAGAGTTGGGCCATATAAGCAGCCGGCTGAGCCAAGCCGTTCGAATCGAGTCATGGCAGCAGGTGAGCAAAACGAGTCGAGCCTGCCACACGCAGGGGACATCTTTTCCTTCTATTTATCATTGCGTGTGTGCGACGGTCGCGACTCGTGATCGGCTTTCATCAGTGGCGCGTAAATCTCGAGGCGCTTCGGGTCTTTGGAAGCCGTGGCGTAGCCCGAAAGGCAGGCAGCCCACATTAACAGCATCATTCCTCCGTGCGCCGGCGCCCAGTCCACGTCTTTTTTGTTCAAATTTATCACAAGTTCAATAATTGGGAGGGAGATAACTTTCTACATCGAAATTGTTGACTATTTGAATTCAATATTGATATAATATTGGCCTTTATAACTTAAATTTAATGTTTTTATATTTTAGAATTCGTATTTTTTTATGTGAATTAAATTTAACTCAAATTTCACTTGAAAATAAAATTTGTCGCGCAAAACATTCGTGTAGTCATAACATCATCTTATTATGTACATATTGGATATAATATAACACGTCAAATTTGAGATTTTTTTTTTAAATCTTGAATCCTATATATACTTAAAAATGAGAGATTTTTGTTATAATCCCTACCATTGTAATACTATTTTAAATTTTAAATTAAAACATATCATTTTACGAAATTGAAAAATTCTATTGACTCTACTCAATAAACGATTGATCTTTATTAAATTTATTTGATGAACATAAATCAAATATAAAAATATAGACATATTATATCGGCCATTTCTTTTTTCCACATTGAAAAAAGGCATCGTTACTATTATTATTTCTTTGTTTTTTTTTTATTTGCCTTTTGTTTTGAAAGGGAGGGTTTAGCACACAATTATAATGCCATAAAGTATAATCCACCTAATTGTGGGTATAAAAGCATTAATATGTTTTTGACTTAATTTGACAGCGGAAATAACTAAGGTCTCCCTGAAAATCATAACAAGTTTTGGTACTAAAACTTTAGCACTATAATGTTATTAATGCTAAAAAAATTATAACTACCATCACTTACTTTTGCGAGATACATTATGCAAAAAGTTAAATGGAATGTTACCATAATTACATTTTTATTCTAATTGTAGAAAATGTCTGACAACCAAATTAACATCACTTTTGATCTTTTATTTTATTATGTATTTCACCTTCTATTTTAATGTGTTGTATATATGGTAAGAGCTTGTTTGTTTGGGTATATAAGATTAGACAATATTTATATACTAATGATACATAAGTTAAAAATGGTATCAAATACCATGCAATATATTATTTATTTTAATTTTAGAAATTGGTAATATCTCATACTTGACACTATATAATATTTGGTTGATAAGATTGCTTAATGTGGTTACACTTTATAATGTCCAAAATGTTTTCATTTCTAGGATAGTAAATATTCAAAATATGGTTGTAGAATTTGATGGAAAATGTTGAAGTTAGGATTTTAATATGACGGGTAAAAATAATTTTTTCATTTTTTGTCATCTAATATTTAAAAGGATAGAAAATGGATCAAGCCATTTTGGCTTGATTCATACATTAGTTTGGCCCAATATACTACGTTGGGCTATAAAGATATCATGAATCATAAAAATATGAAGCAAATAAAAAATAAGACTTGAAAATGTATGTATAATGTCTTATTATGTAAGCAAACAAGCCCTAAATGTATTAAATTTTTAATTAATTATTTTTATTATAAAATATTTAATATATATTATATATAAAATAGAGAATAAAATATAAATTAAAATAAAGAATCCAAATCGAATTAACGTAGTCAATTTTTTCCATTTTCCATAGCCACCAAGATCGACTTCTAACTGATATAATACATAATTCCCTAATAAAGAATTAAAGTGAAAGAAAGCAATGCATCCACATGGCCTAGCTGGACAGAAACTGATAGCTGTTACTTCCAAAAATCGCAACCAATAATAAATTAAGAAAACGAAATTTTTCATGATTATTTTAATTTGTGAAGGTTAGGGCATTAATTTGATACGGAATTTATAAATGGGTACTGGCTTTTAAGAATTAGGAATCTCTATGCAATGAGTATGTTTCAAGCGAAAGGACCCACATGCTATTATAGAGGTATTTTGTGTTTCAGAGCTGCCATTAGTTACCCAAATTGAGGTTTTCCAAGCTCTTTTAGTCATTATAATAATACAGTAGGTGCGAAGATTAGACAAGGGAAAGCTGTGTTCTTTTCTCCTTGAATTGTACTCAAGATTTTCTTTAATGAGATTAAGGGGTTTCGGTGTCTCATTTGCCACAAAGGTTGAGTTTTGGAATCTTCTGGTGGTTAAAGAAAATAGTGGTTTGTGTCAGAACAACTGGGTTTGTTTTTATTGTTGGAGGGGTTGACCTAAATTTGCTGTCCTGATTCGAAAATTTTGTAGTATTTCCTTCGAATGCAATTGATGTGGGACTGGGATATTGGGTCAGTTATCATATTGGCGTAACATTTTGGGTTAGTTTCAGGAATAGAAAAATGGGAGAGGAGTAAACTTGGGGGGTTTGGTTGAGCATTTTGCCGCATTAATTCCGGTCTTGTTGAGAAGCCGGAGTCTTTGTGAAGTGGGTTTCTGCAAATTTGTTCTTTTCTTGAGTAGTTTTGCAGTAGCAGTGTACAATTTCTGTCTTCTTTGAGTTGGAGCTTATGTGAATGAAGTTTCTGCAGTTTGGTGGCTTTCTGCCCGAAGGAAGAAGCAGAAGCATTTGGGTGTTTTGCTCGAAGATCTGGGTAAGAATTGCTGATAAGTTTGGATTTTAGTTTTTTGAGGGAGTGTTTTCCGTCCGAGGTTCTGAGAAGAACTGAGATTTGGGTTTTTTTGATTTGTGGCTGCTCAGATTTGAAGTGCATTTGTCTTGTTTGAGGAAATTATTCTAAGTCCTTTCTGAAGTTGCAGTGCTGAAGCTTCTTCTTCACTGGGCTTCCATATTGTAAGATATGGCTTGTGTGAAGTTGGGATCCAAATCTGATGCATTCCAGAGGCAAGGGCAGGCCTGGTTTGTTTCTTAACTTACTCAATTTTTTTTTTTTTCATTTGTTGCTTTGATATTGACAGTATTTCTCATATGCTTAAAACTTTCGTCAGCTGCCCTACTTACAATCATATCTCTCCTGTTCTGCTTATGTTATTTTCCTCCCTTTTGGAGTTTTCTGGTGGAAAATGTTTGTAGATCCATGGAATCTTGTGTATGTATATTTGTTGATCAATGGAATTAATGGCTCTTCATCCTGCAATTTGTGTGTGAAAGCGTAGATGCATCAAAAGTCTAGAACCCTTGATATGAGTTGCTGAGGCGGTTAGACATTACTACTCTAACCTATAATTTTGATTTTGCACAAGTTTGAACGACATGTATAACAGCCTGGATTTTACTATTAGAGTGACTGCTTTTCTTTTGTGGCCTCTCAATGCTATTAGAACTTTGTGTGTGGCTCCTTTGTATTTTGGCATAATTGCCACGAGCATGGGCAAAATTTATACCTGCAAACCTTTTACATATTAGTTGTTACCTTTTGGCTGGTAAAAGGCAAAACTTATTGGGTTCTAAGACCAGCATTTCCTGAAACATATTGACAAGGCTTGGCATCAAGTCTTGTAAATCTGCCATAAACTGTGTTCAGCTTGGAGAAATCACCCTTGAATTGATAGTAGCTGAAGTTACTACCGTTTTGCTTTCAAGTAAAACTGTTTCCAGCCTATTGACCCTTTTTTTTTCTTTTTAACTATAGGTTCTGCACAACCGGTCTTCCCAGTGATGTAGTTGTTGAAGTCGGGGAGATGTCCTTCCATCTTCACAAGGTATTGTTTTGGTTTTTACTGACTCTCATAGATATTGGTTTACAATTTGATGTATTGCTATGGTATCATTATCTTAATAAAGTCAATTTGTGTATTGTAGTTTCCATTGCTTTCAAGAAGTGGTGTCATGGAAAGACTCATTGCAGAGGTGTCTGAAGGAGAAGAAGGCTGTATCATTAAGCTCCCTGACATTCCTGGTGGAGCGAAAACATTTGAACTTGTGGCGAAATTTTGCTATGGGGTTAAACTGGAACTTACGGCTGCAAATGTGGTGTACCTTCAATGTGCTGCCGAGCATCTTGAAATGACCGAAGAGTATGGGGAGGGCAATCTTATCTCTCAAACTGAAAATTTTCTCAATCAGGTAGTTCTGCGAAGTTGGAAAGACTCTTTGAAAGCACTCCAGACATGTGATGATGTTCTCTCATTTGCTGAAGAACTCCATATTCCGAAAAGATGCATTGATTCTTTGGCTGCCAAGGCATGTACTGACCCAAATTTGTTTGGGTGGCCTGTGATGGAGCATGGGGGCCCCATGCAGAGTCCTGGAGGAAGTGTCTTGTGGAATGGAATAAGCACAGGCGCTCGACCAAAACATTCAAGTTCAGATTGGTGGTATGAGGATGCATCAACCTTAAGTTTACCTCTTTACAAAAGGCTAATTTCGGCCATGGAATCTCGGGGCATAAAAGAGGAAATCATTGCTGGCTCCCTTAATACTTTTGCAAAAAAATACCTACCAGGTCTAAACAGGCGGCAAGGCGCCAGTGAGTCCAGTAGCCGTCTTGTGCCGGTGGGATCGGTAGCCTCACTGTCAGAAGAGGATCAGAAGCTTCTGCTTGAAGAGATTGATCACTTGCTTCCAATGCAGAAGGGTCTTGTCTCAACAAAATTTCTATTTGGCCTACTCAGAACAGCCAAGATTCTTCGAGCAAATCCCTCTTGCATATCAAACTTAGAGAAAAGAATAGGAATGCAGCTGGATCAGGCAACTCTCGAGGATCTTTTGATGCCAAATTTTTCCTATTCCATGGAGACTCTGTACGATGTGGACTGTGTTCAACGGATTCTAGAGCATTTCTTGGCCATGGATCAAGTTGTTGGCGGTGCATCCCCAGGTTCAGTCGATGACGGCCAACTAATGGGATCACCATCACTAACACCAATCACAATGGTAGCCAAGCTAATCGATGGATACCTTGCAGAGGTTGCCCCAGATGTTAATCTGAAGCTCCCCAAGTTTCAGTCTCTTGCTGCTGCCGTTCCTGAATATGCACGTCCCTTAGATGACGGGCTATATCGTGCAATTGACATTTATCTGAAGGTAATTTTGCCTATTACTCTCTTTGATTCTACACACATATTATGAAAGGCTTCTGATTCTTATTCTTGTTTGTTTCCCATTTGCAGTCTCATCCATGGCTGGCAGAATCTGACAGAGAACAACTCTGCAGGCTGATGGACTGCCAGAAACTCTCTTTGGAAGCTTGCACCCACGCAGCTCAGAACGAAAGGCTGCCATTGAGAGTAATTGTCCAAGTCCTCTTCTTCGAGCAGTTACAATTAAGGACTTCCATTGCCGGCTGCTTCCTAGTTTCTGACAATCTCGACGGCTCAAGACAGTTGAGAAGCGGCTTGATGGGGCCGAGTGATGGAGGTTGGGCCACAGCCGTGAGGGAAAACCAGGTCCTGAAAGTGGGTATGGATAACATGAGGATGAGGGTCTCTGAGCTCGAGAAAGAGTGTTCAAATATGAGGCAAGAGATCGAGAAGTTGGGTAAGGTCAAAGGATCCAGCACTTGGGGGAGTGTTTCGAAGAAGTTTGGTTTCCGGTTGAAGTCTCAAATGTGCAGCGCGCAAGAGGGGTCTGTCAGTAAGCAGAGCAACGGTAGTGTAAAAATTGAGAAGGCAAAAGACAAACACGGGAAGGAAAAGGAAAAGGAAAAGGAAAAGGAAAAGAAAAACTTAACTTCAGATGAATAAAAGTTCCTTGATTGTTTGTTAATTCTTAACTTTGTATCCATTTTAGTCTTTGGTGTGTCATCCTCAATTATTCTCATCTACCCTTGTTTGCTCTTGTTACCCGTGTAACTTAGGTAGGCTGCAAGTGCAAATTGTGTGTACTTTTTTGTGCCTTGTAACTGTTTCTCAATTGTGATGAAGAAGTCTCTTTTTTCAGGCTGAAGTTGGAAACGGGCCAAGCTTCCCTCTCTTTTGTGATCATCTTGATTCTTGAATTTGTTGTATGATTGCTTGGTTCCCGTCTTGGGCTTTGCCTAATAACTGTTATTTGGCTAAGTTTATTTAAAAACTTTCACAAGATGTATTTAGATAAGTAGAAGTTTTTAAGCTAAAATGAGATTATAGAATTTCATAACTTCGTCTTCTTCTGTCTACTCCTCTTCTTGAAAAATTTTATATCGAGCGGAGAGCGGCCGATCACGCTCAAATAGGGCCACTAAATTGTCTCAGCACAAATATGAATGGTTGGAAAGAAAAATAATTGGTGGGTTCGGAGGCTACCTCTTTTATTAAAGGTGTTTGGCTAAATTTATTTAAAACGTTTTATAAATTTTACATTTTATAAAATATTTTTAAAACTTATGAAATGTTAAATTTTCTTTTAAAAATAGGTTGATAAAGTGTTTGGATAAAATAAGATCCTTAAACTTATAAAATATTAGTAATAGTATTTTTGTAATCAATATAATTAAAATAAACTACCTTGCTAAGATATTCAAAATAAGTTAGACACTCATTACTTTTTTAAAAAGAGCTTATAAGTTCTTAACATTTATGTTAGGAACTTATAAGCTCTTTTTAAAAAAAATTTATCAAACACTTTATTATATTTTATAAGTTCTCCATCTTTTATAAGATATTTTGAGAAACTTATAAACTCATCCAAACACCTTTTTAGCCAAGCTAAATAAGGAGAAAAGAAAGAAGGGGCAGGTATATAAGCTTCCTATTTCCTCATGCTAAGGTCGGTAACTAGGGTTGTCAATTTGAACTCATCCCATGGGTATTTGCTCCAACCCACCCTGACGAGGCGGGTATAAAACCCAATTCGCATGGGGTTGGGAGGGTTTTAGTGTAAATTTTGTGCAGGGTGGGGTGGTTTCGGGTTCAAGACCAATTCGCCCCGCCTCGGATATATATATTTATATTATATTTTATTAATTTTTAAAAATATAAAATAAAATTTAAGTTATTTTAACCATACTCAACTCTCTTCATTCTTAAAATGATGATGGAAAGTTTTGCTAGAGCATTAAGGGTAGATTTTATCATTTTTATGATTGATTTTTTTATATTTTAGTTTCTTGTTGGCATATTTGGATATTGTCATGTTAAATTATTTTTACTTCTATGAGATTGCTCGGAGTTAACATATTGCACGGATTTTTTAAAGACTTGACAAAATATGTGTTTGATTTTTGTAGCTATAATATTTATAAACACAAAGCTATTGTTTTGTTTGAAATTATAATAAGTTGTTGTGAATTAGCGGATCATGGCAGGTGTGGGTATTATATATTTAATGTGGGGCGGGTTGAAATTTTCAATTCTAAAACCTGCGAGGCAGGGTGGGTGGGTTTCAAAATAATTTTTTTGAGTGCGGGATGGATTTAAATTTAAAGAAAACTCGCACCAACCCGCTTCATTGCCAAACCTATCATAACAAAGGAATAGGTAAGGTTACATGCGACCTATTTCCTCAATCAATAAGAAATTCAATCTTCAGCGTAGATTGAGGTTTAGATATTAATAATGATAATTTAATAATTCATATGATTAAAATTAGATAGATTTGATAAAATTTTGAAGATGAATTATGATCCACAGCAAAGTACGTCAATCCAACATTCAGTTTCTGCAGAAAACAAGCCCACAAACATTTACCAGGCCCAACACTGGATCCAGCCCATAAATTCCTGTCCGGCCTCTCTCGATGGTCGGGTCGGTTTCTCCAATTTGTAGCCGTTTGAACTAGGAAATGAAGATCTTCAATTGATTGGATAAAGCGTAGTTACTTAAAAGTGACCACTGCAAAGAACCGCAGGGAAGGATTTTGTGGATTTGGACCCACTACATATCCTCGGATCTTCAAAAAACCGTTGCGGTTCTCTTAGGCAAGTGGCGCTCGCGTTTTCTTTACGTTGAACGTGTAGACTTTGCATGCAACTCCAGTCTCCTTTCTTCCGTTCCCATGATAACAATTCTTCAAAAACCCCTTTCTCCTTGGATGCATAAAACCAAGATTCTATTGCATTTTCAATTCTCTTATTTGAATTGTCAGAGGTATTTCTCTTTTTTCTTGATTTCGTGAATCTAAATCCTCTCCTTCTTCGTATCAACCCTTCTTGTTTGATATAAATTCAAGCAATTTAAACATATAGAAACTGGAAGATAGATCCAGTGGATTGAAGAAATTGAAATCCATGCAATGGCGACTGGTAACAATGTAGTGGAAATAGAAGCGTCAGATGACAATGAGTTTTCATCGGGGAGCGCATTGGGCGCGCGCATGTACAGGCCAGTATTTGCACACGATCAGGATCAAGCAGTTATTGAGATGTTGTCAATTGATCCCGGAGGCTCCGATTCTTCTTTGGCTTCGTTTCCCAATAGGAACGATACCAAGTAATTTGGTTTCACTTTTCCTCTGTGGCTGTTACGTTTGGGTTTGGGATATTGTTAGTTTCTTTCATATTATATGTTGTCAACTGTCGAACAAGACTTATGCATTGATTATATTGAATTACAACAAGCATGTTTGTTTGTCCTTTTGGCCTGAACGAGATGAGCAAGGCACAATAGTTATAACTAGTTCGTCCTCGTGGTTCTTAGTAGTGTGCATAGAGGTTTTAGCTCGTGTTGGAGTCTAACTGAAATTTGGTAATTTGTTTGAAGTCATTATACTTGGTGTAGTTTACTGGTTTCTTTACTTTTGTTGCCAATTAATAGGCCTGTTAGCTTTTCTTAACGCATAAAGATCAACTGAACTGCGGAGATATCCAAAACAGAGTGGAATGCCGTCTACAGAGTTTGCTGTTAATTATTCTTACTTGTATTCAAGTGTTAGAATTGGGAACTAGATATGCATTATTGGAATACCATGGAGATACAATTACGTTTTTATAGGTGAAAACTTGATATAAGGCAGCAATTCTACATGGATACAAAATATCCAAGCACATTTCATCGTCTATGGTGTGGGTTTTCAAGAATCTGTCACCTTGAGGACTGAGTTTGAAGTGCATAGTGTAATTTTTCATAATGCTGCTGCCACTGTCACTAACAAATTCCTGACTGTAGTGTCAAGTTCATCTTAATCTCCTGCACTCTCAAATTGTTGTGCTTTTGCATAGCCTATTAGCTTCATTTTTGTTTTTACTATTACTGCTTGCTTTGGTATTCTGTCCCTTCTATTGCCGTTTATCTGTATCTTAAACAACTATAACGTGATGTGCTTTGGCTTCCAGCCTTTGAAATGGATCACAGCTCTCTGACACCTGATGCATGTCTCAAACAATGAGCCACACACATAATATACAATTATGGAGATTGGAGAAGAAGATTCTGCTCTTACATCGTACGCCAGTTACAATGTGCAATACATGGGTTTCCTTGTATTCCTAAATTTGCATGGGTATCTTCGGAACATCTAGTCATGGCCTTCTAATATTTTGACCGTGGAAATGTCCAAAATCCTTTCAATTGCTATTTAGTTCTTATAGTTGAATATTCACATTCCTGGCGCCTGGAGCCAAATATGTAACCACTAATTAGACGCCTGCCTGAGCCATATAGGTCCAACAATTAGTATTTTATTCTACAGAATATCAAATTAGTGAGAGTAGCTGCATATTCTTGTGGTTCTCCTTGTTTTTGTGTTTATATTATGAAGCCCTTGTAACTGGCTCCATTCATAATTGCTAGCCTAGGATATTTTGCACATGGTGTGCATATCTTGGTGTTTACACGATCTCTTTCTAATCTAGGAATGATTTTCTTATTTCATATCTTTGACAACAAAATTGTGTGTTTGTAGTGCTGACCCTTGTGCATTTGTAGAAAAGCTGAAGTGGGCATGCAGCCCAATCTGACTTCTAAGGGAAAAGATGAATCACTACCTAATCCTGTAGGTGTCCATGGCTCTCAGGCTGAATCCAAGTTGGAATTATTTGGTTTTGATTCACTTGTCAATATTTTGGGGCTTAAAAGGTGAGGCATAGCTGATTATTTTGTTACACATGTTTCATTACATTGTAGCTGAAGATTTTGGGGCATCAAAGGTTTTATTTTATGATGTTTTTTTCTTTGATGATCACATGTCATTGAAAGATGAAGATTGCTTCTGTGATTGGAGTTGTTGATTGTTTTGAGTTCTCATTCAGTAGTCTGAATAGATCAGTGTTTTGATGAGTGTTCATGTCCCAGTATGGCAGGTGATCAGATTTCATCACCAACCAGTCCTAGAGATGAAGATGATGTAACAAATAATGTCGGGCATCTGAGGCCACCCGTAAATATTCAGTATCTTGCTGTCTTTCTTGAACCTGTTCTGTTATTTAGTTGTACCCTTATATGTGATGATGATTGCCCATGCCTGGTTTATGGTGTTCAATGCTTGTACTGCATCTTTTTTTTTTTAATTTAATTTTATTTATTTAAATCTTTTTAAAATAAGGAAGCAGCTCCAAATTGGACTTGCCTTATTGTTGTAGCTTGAGAGTTGAGAGTTGATGATTAAGCATGGGAATACTGGAAAGAAGCTGAGGAGGACAATGATATGCATATAATCAATTGGCATGCAGGAGCAGAGGACTAGAAGAATACTTGTATCCTTGTCGCAGTATGTTACCGTAGGAACTTAAATTGTGATTTACATTGGTTCTAGATCAATTTACCTGAAATTTTTGAGATAACAAGCTATAAAGTTTGTTATAATGATTAAATGTCTTTGGTTTACATTTAGGAGAATTTGTCCCAGTTGGTCAATTACCTAGTTTTGTTTATTGGTGGCTGAAAGAAGTGAGTTAATATTTATGACATCCAAAGAAAGTTCACATTCCTTATCTTCTGGGTTGCTGAAACCTGATTAGGTTGAACCCATCTTCCATGAGTCCAGATGCATGAGGTAGATAGCGGCTTCTTATGGATCTGACTAGTTTCGTCCATATCTTGCTAAAACCAAGTTTTGGGTTTGGTAATTCTATAGAACTTCTAATTTTGCACGAAATAAGCATGTGGTTCTTTTCACTGATTTTGTTTTAATTTTGTGCAAATTGGATATTTGGCATGGATGCACAGGGATGTACAGTTTTGCAGAGAAAAAGAGCCACATGCTTATTTCATGCAAAATCTATTTGTTGTAGTTTTGACTTAATTTTGGCCTTCTTATGTGTTCACTATACAGTGAAACGTATTTTTCCCCTTAAATCTCCCTGACTTGGCAATACAATAGCCAATTAAGATAAAATGACAAGGAAGTTCTCTCAATAGTTGAGCCATTCATGTAAATCCCAATTATTGAAGATAAAACAAATATTTGGTGCTTATCTTTCTATTTATGTGTTTGGTTGCAGGCACATAATGTGTCTCATTTCTTTATTTCATTCTTTTCATATTCTTCTCAATGTTCTCACTGAAGTTAGGAGCACATCAGGTTATTTGACTGGTAAAGTGTGGCACCTGAGGCATAGAACTTTTTTCAGTTTCCCTTTTCTGTTTCCTCATTATTTGGTTAGATGCTTTCCTAAACTTATGTTGTTAGCATTTGGCTTTAGCCTTTCATTACTTTGCAGAAATGTTTGCTTTCTCTCTCATCTTTTATTTTGTTTCTATATATTCATGCATGTGTGTGTTAAAGATGCTAGTTACAGCTTGTCCAATACTTGTGGTTTTGTCTTTTGGTGAATGAAAATGCAATGAATGTCTTGAACTCTTTATCAAGTTTGTCTGAAGTGAGTTATCTATCATGCAGACAGCCAGTGAGAAGTTGGGGACAGTAATGGGTGTGTTTGTGCCTTGTTTGCAAAACATTTTGGGTATTATTTTCTACATCAGGTTTTCATGGTAAGTCGCATGTTATTGAGACTATGCACTCTTCGAAATCCCTCTTCCAATTCTCACAATCCTAGAGGCACAAAATGTCCTATATATATTGTTTTGCACATACAGGAGGGAACATATTGGTCCTCCGAATTACCTTCATGGCTTTCTTTGGGATTTTAGTGAAGTAACTGTAGCTCAAGTTTGACAAATTAAGATTTTGAAGCTTGGGTCGTTATGACCTTACAATGAGTTGAATTGGTGAATGGGAATATGTAGGTCTTGTGCTATTTCTTATGTTCTCTAAGTCCAATTGAAGACGGGCTTGTTCCCCTGTTGTCAACACTTGACTTTTAATTGAACAAAAAAGTAAGATGCTTGCATTATGATATAGTAATTTGGAAAGTTTTTCATCACTGCAATGTGATTCTGCATGGTTCAATGTGCAGCGTTCTAATTGTTCAATTTGTGAGTTGAGCCAGATTACTAGCAACTCAAGCATGGTTGGATTGTTCTTGAGCTCAGGCTACCTTTTAAATTCTGATAGCAGCTAGCTTGAGCTGCCAAATGGCAGCTTCATTGGTTGGTGAAGTTTAAGTTCTCCATTCAAGTCAACTTAAACCATGCCTCATTTCAAGAATCATGGTTTATGTTCTTTCTCTTGCCTTATGAAAGCAATGTCGCAGTTAATTCACTAAGCTTACCGTACATGGAATATTAAATTATCTGTGAATTTTTCCTTCTCTTGGATGCATTAGCTTTATTGGTCTCTGATGTTAAAAGTGTCCATGCTTGTGTTAGAAGGTGGCTTGTCATTTTCATATGTACGAGACAAGTGGTTATATCTAGTGGATTCGTGAATGAAATGCCAGAAGAAAGTTTATTTAAATCACTTTGAAGATGTAATGTAGTACTCTAGCAATCAATTAACAGGATAACACATCCCATTTTTGTCCAACAAAAAGACTTCAGAAGACCTAAACAAGACTATTAGGCTACCTTCGAATTTTGCTCTCGTTGAGACAAGGCTGGACTGGGTAAATCCCTGTCTGTGTGTATTTCTAATTTGTAAAGTATGCTTTTCTTTTTGCAATAGTTTTTTAGTCCTTTATGTACAGATCATTTCCACTTCACTTTGTGTACTGTAGGATTGTGGGTATGGCTGGGATTGGTGAATCGCTGTTGCTGGTTGCCTTCTGTGGCTCATGTACATTTCTTACGACTATATCTTTGAGTGCAATTGCGACTAATGGTGCAATGAAGGTATTAGTTCATATCTTTCACTTGGTAATAGTGTTTTCTTATTCATCTAGCAAGATATATATCTAGGATGATTTGCTCTGATATGAAACATGATTCAAAAGTTTAGTCTGGTGAATAAGTTATTTCTCAAATGCATTCTTGACTCTCTGCTGTGATCCAGGGAGGGGGACCTTATTATCTGATCAGCCGTGCCCTGGGCCCGGAGGTCGGAGTTAGCATTGGACTATGCTTTTTCCTTGGAAATGCAGTTGCTGGAGCTCTGTGAGTATTTCTCATTGATATTGAGTATACCGTACTGATATTTGTAGGGATGGGTGCTTTCTTTTTCTGTGTTGTAGTCTGACATTGGAATATTACTTTCCTGATAAATTATGCTGTCATTTTTTCATATAATATAGTTATGTTTTGGGCGCCGTGGAGACCTTCCTAAATGCTGTGCCAAAGGCAGGGCTTTTCAGAGGTAATTGATGAGAAAAATGATCTTCAGTTGCCAGTTAATCTGTTAAAGAATTGTCATATCAGGTTTTATCAGACCCTGTATGTACTTTTATTCTTGTGTATCAAAATGAACTTTGAACATCACCATACACTGCAAATTACAATAAAAAAGAAAAGAAAAGAATTAAAGTGAAAGCGTGACTGACGCTTTCATTTATCAAGATGGATCAGCTCCATGATTAGAGATGGTAGTGGAGTGGTTTTCCCAGCCAAAATGCTACCTGGTCTTGCAGTACACACCTTTGGGCGCACAAATATATGTGAAAACACCTGTACTCAGTTTTTTAGATTAGTTGTTTTATTTTTGTAAATATACTTTCATATATCATTTTAAAATCGCCATCTCGAAGTATGTGAGGAATGAAGATATGAACCTTAAACTATCTGTTATAATTATTGATTGAATCTAGTCTACAAGTGAATAATATATGAAGTTATGAACCATGATTATCATGTAAAAATCAAATTCATCATGTTTAAATGAAAATAAATAGTAAGTCTTATTGGTAAGACTAAATTCCTAAGTTATCCATGATATAAAATTAGTTTCCAACTAAATGGTTCCTTTGAGCAATCATTATTAGTTTCTCTCTCTCTCTCTCTCTCTCTCTCTCTCTCTCTCTCTCTCTCTCTCTCTCTCTCTCTCTCTCTCTCTCTCTCTCTCTCTCTTGTTGTGTGTGTGTGTGAGAGTGCCTGTGTGTGTGTAAATTAATTGTTATAACGTTCTTAGTGCACACTCCAATTGGTTTTGTTCTTGTAGATTCAGTGACTCTCGTGAAGGTAAATGGCACAGACGTTGCACAAGAGTTTATTACCAGCCCAAGTTTACATGACTTGCAAGTTTATGGGATTATTGTGACAATCGCCCTATGTTTCATAGTCTTTGGTGGAGTAAAAATTATCAATCGAGTTGCACCAGCCTTTCTTATGGCTGTTCTATTCTCACTGTTCTGCATATTTATTGGAATATTTTCAGCAAGGAACAATTATCCAGTTGGTTAGTTTATTTACTCTTGCTAGTTTTATTCATTCATTCTTTTTGTGGGGCCAAATGTTAGCTAAATTCCTTGTTGCTCTTGGATCTGTTTAATCTTTGTCATGCTAATCATATATTGTGCACAGAAATATGTGAAGTTGGGTTTTGTTCCCGAAAACTGAAGTTGCTCATTAATAAGTCACTTATTCCTTCAACTTAAATTAACATAACTCATCCTGCTCTTTCTGAAAAATAAAGAATGTAGATAGCCAAGAAAAGTTGTTATCCCTCTAATATTCTACCGTTGTTGGTATACTTAAAGTTATACCCCAGCTGCAATGCCGTCCTTCAAGGGTTTCATTTCGTCCTAGATACTTTGAATTGGCATTGAGTTCTAGGTAAGGCATGGTTAAGATGTAGGCAGCTTTAAGAAGTCTAGTTGGTGCCTCGGAATTCAGGTGCATATTTTCTGTCAATGGTAAGGTGTTAAAGCTATTTTTTCCATGCTGATGCTTAACTTTGCTTCTGGTATGTGTAACTTACGTAATTGAATCTAGTACCATTGTCTAGTATTCCTTTATTGCATTCAAATCAATAAATTCTGATGCAGCTAAAGGGCCCTATTGAATGCAGTGTTATGATTTAGATATTTTCACTTTGGGTTATTTAGAATATTGTCTGGCATTTAAGGATATCATAATGATTATGAATTGCAAAAAGGGGAAAGATTTTTCTAATTTTGCTTAGACATGTTTCTGCATGGCTATTGGTTTTAGCATTTGGCTATGAAATTCTTTTAAGTACTGATAGGCTTATATGTGTCCCACACATGGTACAGTTGGTATTACGGGTTTGAGTTTGGAATCTTTCAAAGAAAATTGGAGTTCAGATTATCAAACAACTGACAATGCTGGAGTTCCGGATCCCGATGGGAAAATTTATTGGGATTTCAAGTGAGGATTCCTGATACATCTCCCTCCATTTTCATTTTACTTATCCTAGTTTTATCCTCTTCAAGGATCAAATCATTCATTCTCATCAGTCTTATTGATGCTCCTTCTCAGTATGTTTATTGGATTTATGATTTGAAACATTATTACCATAGACTGTCTTTCGTCAGGACGTTACCTCTGGATTAGTTTGCACCCTCTCTTGCAGTGCATAGTTTTCCATGTTTAGCTTTTGATTTTATGACTTGAGACATTGTTATCATAGAATGCCTTTCCTCAAAATGTTAGCTTTGGATTAATTTACACATTCTCTTGCAGCATGTAGCCATGTCTAGCTTTTGGAGAGTAGACTTGCTATGAACAATTGATTTTATTATATTATTTGAAAATAATCTTCTGATTCTGATACATTTGGATTATGAACATGGCAAGCCAATGCTTAACTGTTTTACTAATATGGTTTCATATTATGTTGATATGTTCTAAGTCAGACGTCGTGATTTATGGTTTCATGTACATTTGTGACCCATAGCCATGATATATAGGCTATTGGCACTAAAACAATTAGTGGTTCCATAATTGCAGCACATTGGCTGGATTTTTGCCTCTGTTGTTTATAATAAAAAATTTGATAACACCTCCTGGAGAAGCTGGCCACTGGCATTCTACTATTGACATGACAGTTTGTCCATTGTAATGGATGACATGCATTGTCTCAAATAGTTTGATAGTGTATGTATGAGTTTTTCCCCGTGATGCCAGCATCAAGGATGGCCTAAGGAACTATGATATATGTATTCTGACATTTACCATTTTGTTTATTGTCAGTGCATTGGTAGGTCTCTTTTTCCCTGCTGTAACGGGGATTATGGCAGGTTCTAATCGCTCTGCCTCACTTAAGGACACTCAGCATTCCATTCCTGTTGGGACTTTAGCTGCAACTGTGACAACTTCATGTCTATATCTGGTTTCTGTGCTTTTTTTTGGAGCTCTTGCAACAAGGGAGAAACTTTTAACAGACAGGTACCACATGCAAATTCCATTTAGCTATGGCTGCTGCATTTGGTGCAAACCTGCGCTTGGTTTTCTCTTTTTCCTAATTGTGAATTTCTGGCTGTCTTGTAATCATATGCTTCTCATATCTTGTGCTATGTTTGTGTGACTTTGCCTGGATGATTGTGGTGTATGGTTGAAAGACATATTGATCTTACCAGCAACTGTGACATTAAACCAAGGATGCTAATAATTGTAATTAAAAATATTATAGATGCTTATTGTCTTCTAAGTTCTTTTCAGGGAAAAAAGCATAGAGATCTGAATTTATTCATTTGTGTTTAATTATCTTTTTGATTCAAGTTGTTTCCTGTTATTTAAGGGGAGATGTTATAAGTTATAGCATGAGTGGGCAAGGAAATATGTTCTTGAACTGGTCAGAAAGATCTTATCATTATGTTCTTAGTTATTTTTTGATTCATTTTTATTGATAATTATGTCTTTCAGTGATTTTAGGGGGACTTTGAATTTAATCAGTCCATTAGTTATTCTTATGTGACTGGAAATCTTGATACAAAGAAGCTTTGTTCAGGTCCTCATGCTTGGCATGTAAGAGCACCTTTTCTAACACAGATGTAAAATTGCCCTGAAAATTAGTATCATGTTGGATTCAGTTTCAATGGTTTTTAGCAATACATACTTCGTACTTTTATTTGCCAACTTCTGTTGCTGCTCTGTAGGATTGTGAGAAATATAGTATTTTTACCTAACCAACCAATTTTGTGAGCAACAATGGGGTGAGGGCACATCTAAGGGAATGCGTGTGTCAACTTGCAGAAGAACTGGCTTTGGCAACTCCACTATGCACTTAGGTTTACCATCCTTTCTTTTTTTTTTTTTTTTATTTATGAAATTGAAATATGCATACTATCCTGTATAACCATCCTTTGATAGTAAAAAGAAAACACACTCAATTTACATAGAATGTGACGTATATGATGTTAACAAAGAAATCATTACTCTAAGCTCACCAGGAGGTCATTGTACCTTTCAAGAGTAGACGATCACCTATTGGATGTTCACCTTATCAAATGTTTGTCTGGAGTTGAAATATTACACATATGCTTTGTAGTTGTCCCAGGAAGTTTGCAACTTTCTGAAACACCAAGTTATTTCATTCATTTTTCTAAATTTCTTTGATTTGGTTTCAAAGCATACATTAGCATTTGGAGTGACTGTGGTCTCTTATTTCACATGTGCAACTTTCTTCAAATATTCAAAATAGTCGTGTCAATAGTTGCAACTAAAAATGTCAAGAACTTGAAAGATAGATCACCAAAATCAAGTATTCATTTTATTGCAAAGCTGGTTGCAATGCGATTAACGTATATATCTTATATTTCGGCTAAACCGAGCTTCTTTGGCAGGTTACTTACAGCTACTGTTGCTTGGCCTTTCCCTGCTGTTACTTATATTGGTGTTATTCTCTCAACCTTGGATGCGGCTCTGCAGAGCCTGACTGGTGCACCTCGTCTTCTTGCAGCAATAGCCAATGATGATATCCTGCCTGTTCTTAATTACTTTAAAGTGGCTGATGGGACCGATCCTCATATTGCTACTTTTTTCACTGCCTTCCTCTGTATTGGATGCGTTGTTATTGGCAATTTGGACCTTATTACCCCAACCATAACAATGTTTTTCCTCCTCTGCTATGCTGGTGTCAATTTGTCTTGTTTTCTTTTGGCTCTGTTAGATGCTCCCAGCTGGCGTCCTCGGTGGAAATTTCACCATTGGAGTCTCTCTCTTCTTGGAGCATTTCTCTGTATAGGTGAGTTCCATGTCACACAGCATAAGCTATGGTTATTATTGCTCTATTATTTTTTATGCAAAATTGGCATTAGTTTAGAAGATGCAGGAGGGAATTGATTTTACCCCTTGCCCATATATTTTAAGGTTTGCAGAGCTCTCAAATGCAAAGAGATGATTAACATGAGTTTTTGCTTTCTTGAGTGAAAATTTGACAAGCTATTAAGATACATGTTTGATGTAACTTATGTATTAAGTATTTGACCACTTTTCTTTTGCAGCGATCATGTTTTTGATTTCTTGGGCATTCACTATTGTATCTCTGGCCTTGGCAACCCTCATATATTATTACGTGAGCATCCAAGGAAAAGCTGGGGACTGGGGTGACGGTTTCAAGAGTGCATACTTTCAACTCGCACTTCGTAGTCTACGATCTTTAGGGGGTTTGTATGCTTATCTTGATTACTAGTTAATATATAGAGTTATTAAATTCATGGTCCTTTAACATCTCTCTTTTTTCTACATGGTTTCTGAAATGCTGATGCTGCCTTCTGCTTTTATTCCTTTTCTCTTTTTTTTTCCTTTCTGTTTTTCCCTTTTTAAAACTAAGCGTGTTTCATTTTGTGCAACCATCTAATAATGCAACCATACATGCAGCAAACCAGGTGCACCCAAAGAACTGGTACCCTATCCCCCTCATTTTCTGCCGGCCATGGGGCAAATTGCCAGAGAATGTACCTTGCCACCCTAAACTAGCAGACTTTGCAAATTGTATGAAGAAGA
>JACGDI010005724.1:962559-1006408 GCA_014898725.1 Jacaranda copaia | reverse complement strand
GAATGTACCTTGCCACCCTAAACTAGCAGACTTTGCAAATTGTATGAAGAAGAAGGGCAGGGGAATGTCCATATTTGTCTCTATCCTAGACGGAGACTATCATGAACATGCCAAGGATGTAAAAGTCGCCTGCAGGGAACTTAGTGCATACATTGTGTATAAAAGATGTGAAGGTGTTGCAGAGATAGTTGTTGCCCCAACCATGTCTGATGGCTTTCGCAGCATTGTTCAAACTATGGGCCTTGGCAATCTGAAGCCTAATATTGTCGTAATGCGTTACCCTGAAATATGGCGTCATGAAATTTAACTGAAATACCAGCCAGATTTGTAGGCATAATAAACGACTGCATTGTTGCAAACAAGGCAGTTGTCATTGTCAAGGGTCTTGATGAGTGGCCTAACGAGTATCAAAGACAGTATGGTACTATTGATTTGTATTGGATCATACGAGACGGTGGTCTTAGCTGCTCCTTTCCCAACTTCTTCTCACTAGAGAAAGTTTCGAGAGCTGTAAGATTCAGGTCTTCTGCATTGCAGAGGAGGATTCTGATGCTGAGGGACTTAAGGCTGACGTAAAGAAGTACCTTTATGATCTTTGTATGCAAGCTGAGGTAATCGTGATTTCAATGGGAGAAGCAAGATGAATCAATGGAAGCATACACAGGCGCTCGGGAGAGAATTGCTAGTTATCTGGCTGATATGAAGGGAAGGCTCAAGAAGAAGGGACACCTTTGATGGCTGATGGAAAGCCTGTCGTCGTAAACGAGCAGCAAGTTGAGAAGTTCCTATATACCACTTTGAAGCTGAATTCAACAATACTAAAGTGCTCAAGAATGGCTGCTGTTGTCCTGGTGAGTCTTCCTGCCCCACCACTCAACCATCCTGCATATTTTTACATGGAGTATATGGATATGCTGCTTGAAAATGTCCCTAGGCCTTTGATGGTCCGAGGCTATCGCAGAGACGTAGTCACTTTGTTTACATAGTCGGTCATCTAATCTCATTTTCATCCATATTTGCAATAATTCTTTTGCTTAAATCATATCCTTCTTTCCATATGGTAGTTTACTTATTTATTTCTCATTTTCCATCCTTTTTTTTTCTTCTTTTCTCTTCATATTAGAGGTACAACTTGTGCCCATATGACACATCTCTTTATTCTTTCAAACCGAATTGTTGTTACTGAATATTTTGTAGATATTAAAAATTTCACCAAATTTAGTGCTGTTTGGTACTGCAGTTATGCTACAATCTTGTTTCTAAATTAGGAAATTCTAATGTAGAGGTGTAACCGAGCCGAATTGAGCCCGAATCTAGTAAGTTTAAGTTCGACTCATTTATTAATTTGCAAACTGGAACTCAAGTCGAGCTTGGTTGAGCTTAAAAAATCAGGCTCAAACTCGATTCGTTGAAATAGACGAATGCTCGGCGAACTTTATTGAGTTTGATTTAATAAAGCTCATTATAGAGAAGCAGAAAAACTCGATTCGTTAGCCCGAACTCAAGTTCGATAGGTTTGAATTAACTATAGCTCATTTAGACTCAAAATAAAATTTATAATTATAAATTTTTTAAATAATTTTGTTTTATATTTTTCTAAAAATAAAAAATTGAATTATTATTATTATCTTTATAGATTTTATTATATTGGCCTAGATTATAATTATATATATGTGTATGTATATATATAATAAAAAAGCTTGTTTAGGCTCCCGTGCTTTTCGAGCTGAATATTATTGAGCACGGCTCTGCTCGTTTTATCGAATCGAACTCGAACCGTTCGCAAATTGTCTTATTTTATTTACACTCTTATTCTAACGTTGTCTAATTGAATATATTACTTAAATAGATTGTAAATTTAAATATACAATCATATTATAAATTAAAATATTGATATCATTACATATTTTTGACTAGACAGCTCAATATGAACTCTCTTTGAAAATTAAGACATAAGTCCTCTGGAAAATAATAATAAAAGACTTAAGTGTTGTGGAAGGCGATACATAAATACTATTAAAAGACAAACCCATACATACAAATATTTTGGATGATGAAAACCTGAAAAGACCAATTTCGCTATCAACTCCCATTTTATAATAGGATGAAGAGTAGTGCTACTGCCTACTGCTATCAATTGCCAGTGAAAATATCCAGTAGATTTAGGTATGAAGAAAAGGACAAATTGTCATTGGTAAAATAAAACAGTATAAAGGGACCTGGAAGCCAATTATTTATTATGAACTGCTATTGGAAAAAGAAATATTAGTTGTCCATCCATGCAGAATAGCTCTCTCTAAGTCAATGAAGGCTGCACCAATAGGACAAGGGAAACTTTTACTGAATAAGTCCTGAAAAGGAGGATTTATTTATTTATATTGAATTGGCTACTTGGCAAGAAAACAATTGATTTTAACAGTTTTGGTATGTTTCTGGCTGCAAATATTGGCCCCATCTAATCACTATTGGTTTGTTATACTTATGTTTTTTCATACTTTGATTCAAAAATATTAATTGTATTTGATTTATTTCTACTATATGTATTCAATCAATTTTTTATGATGGGGTATCTACAATGATTTTAAAATCATACCGGATAATGAATTGATGAATTTATTGGGTACTGGTTCAACCGATTCGACCACTGATGGAATCAGTATGACTTAATAATTATATTTAATTTTATAAATATAATATATAATATTTTAATATTACAAAAAAGAACTTTCAATTGATATAAAAATAATATTATTTAAAAAATTTCAACTTACTTAATTTTAAGTTCTTTTTTTTAGAAAATAATATTATTTCACAACTTATCAAATATAAATAACTAAAAAATAATATTTTATATTAATTTAAGTAATAATTTATTTCTTGCTTCAACTTAAGTAAAAATAAATTTTTCTATACTAAATATTTAACATAATTTAAGCAAAATGAAATAACAAATTAAACAGAAGCATTCACATACGACTTTCATTTCATTAAATTTTAAGAAAATAAATTTATGTTTCAAAAAATTACATGTCCAAAATCTTTAATCATAATCTTTAACTCATTTCTTTTTCACTTTTTTTTCTTTTTAAAAAATGTAAAATTTTCAAAAAAAAAAGTGAACTAGTAGAATCAGTTTGGTTCTGACCACCACCGATTCGTACGCTTCAATTGGACCGGACTGGCCTCTGATCACCAGTCAAACCAGTCGGTCCAGTCTAATTTTCAAAACATGGGGTATTTATAATGGACCTCTAATGTGGGTCTATCCTATTTAATTGTATATGCTATTTGATATATAAATAATAACGAACAATCTGAACGGTAGATCACATTCAGTGCAATCAACACTAGATCATATGTAATCCACACAAAAATATGCGACTTATGAAATATAAGCATTACTTTTTCAGCGAACGAGAGTAATTTAAACCTTTTCTAATTATGACATATACATCACCTCCTATGATCATTAATTTTAAATGAAAAATATGATTAAAAAAAAAAAAACTAACAAATGTAAAAGCTTAACTTTTGCCAATCCATTGAAGAATAATCAAATAGTTGTGTGAACATGTGCTAGTTTTTTCCATATTGTCCACTCCACTAAATCCATCCTACACTTTCCAACCCATCATCTATTTCATCCCATAGGAATGAAAATAAAATTCAATATCCGTACGTGACAAATAATTGTTATGATTGTCCACTAAGCTCAAAGCCCTACTCCAAATGTGGGCGCCCATAAGTTTTGAAAATAAATGAAAAATACTTTTCTTCACCCCCTTGAAAATGTTGCTTAAAAAAATGGACTATACATTAATAACAAAGACAATATATTTGGCAATTTTTACATTTAGTAGTATCATAACCTAAAGTCAACATAAAATATTTAAACATTAGGAAAAATGGATATGGATATAAATAATTCTTTAGATGATAGAATATTAGGGTGGTCAGGGTAAGGACGTATTTTAAGTATGGAAATTTTGTTCTGATTCACATGAATAGCATGTCAGGTAAAAAATGCATGAGTTTTTTCTGTTTTTAAGTTAGTTGATATTATTTTTTAAAAACAATAAAAAATAAAGGGAGATTATAATTCAAAATGAATATTATTATTGTAATAAGAAAAACTTAATCAATTAATTGTTTTTTTAATCACATTTTTTAAAGTCAAATATATTTAGTCTTTTTTGGTTTTTTTTTTATGAGTTAGGGGTAATTTCGTCTTTTTCGCTTGTTATCAACCAGACTGCCAAGTGCCAACTAAATTCCAACAGCATGCCGCATTCGGAGATTCCACACGATTCATATTCCTAGTCCGTGTGGGCCCACCAACCGAGTTGACCGGCCGAATTCTTGGGATCGAACTTCAGCCGTACGATAAGGTAATTGCCACGCTGCAAAAATTCAGTGGACCAATCACACAACGCTCCTTGATTCTATATTGAATTAGGGTTCAATTATAAATAATAAATCGAGTATCGAGTATATTATACTTAATTTATTGTCCATTTAGATTCTCTATTATACTATATATTTTATTTTTTTATTTTATTATATAAATATATAATACATATATTAAATATTTTTTTATAAAAATAATTAATTAAAAACTAAATATTCTTAATAATAAAAATGACACCATATATCCATCCCCAAGAAAAACACAAAGATAATATAACATTGCTTCAACAACAATAACCAAGAAAGCAAAGGCATCCTCTTTCCATCTACTCTTCCCTAACACCATGTTTGATTTAAGAAATTTGACAAAGTAAGGAAAATGTTATGGAAAAAGAAAACAAAATAAAAAAAAATATAAAATCTCATCTTGTTTGGTTGTTAAAGAAAATAACGAAAAAATGAATGAAAGAGTGTATGTGGTGTAGAAGAAGACAGAGGTCAAATAGATTTTTCCCTCATTTTCCTCACTATTTTATGAGGAAAACTCATTTTTCTCAAATTCATTATATTTTTTCCTAAATTTTCCTTTTTTAAACATTTTCCTTACTAACCAAACAATTTAAAATATTTTCCTCATCATTTTCTTTCTTTTCTCCATTAAAATTCGTATACCAAACATAGTGTAACTGAGCGAAATGTGCGTGGAAAACTATAAGGACTTATAGTTTAATTAGTTGAAAACATCTTTTATAATGTTGAGATTGTAGGTTTGAGCCCTGCTAGGCCTAGTTACCATCCCCGTCTCCTCACCTAATACAAGGCGGTCGAACTACTCATATGTTCCATTTTTCTTTCTTCAAAGAGTGGTTAATTGATGTGAATGGAACTGTCAATAGAGCAGATTTTAATCTGTATTCGATTTGAATTCGATTAACTAATTTTTAATATTTAATCGATAAAAGATATAATAAATATGATTCGATTAAAAAAAATCATAATTCAAAATAAATTAAGCGAATATGGATTTGACTCAATTCGATCCATTAATAATATGAATCCGAATATATAGTATTACATGTATATATAGTATTCTACATATATATACGTAGGGTTCTATAGCAACACCAAAATGAATTTTTAGATGAAAAAAGTAATAAGCTCATATGCAATATATCAAATAAGTTGATTTTCATATAAAATGTTAGATTTGGAGATTATCTAAATCATAATTGATCGCTTGTTTCTCTATTTTTATAACAAAAAATGATGCAAGTAGACTAATAAGCAGGAGCTGAATATTGTAATATAAAAGAATGTAATGCAAATCTCAATTTGATTAAATAAGTTTTTTAATAAAACTTTAAGTTTATGATTAATTGCTTGAAAAATCAAGTATATATACATTTATAATGTCAAATAAGTACTATTATCAACATCAGAACCTAAAATACAATTATATGATAAATGAATGTGATTAAATTATATTCTATTATTATTTTTATATGATAAATAAACTTGAAAATTTATTCGTTAATATGTTGCATGTATGTTTTTTTAAGGATGAATATTTTGGATTTATATTCCACTACTTTTTTAGAAAAATAACAAATATATATGATTTTTGGGACTTTTTGAATTCGGATTTTTTTCCGGATATTCTATTTTTCTATAAATTCGGATATAATTATAATAGTTAAAATCCTATATAATTTTGGGTCGGATTCGAATATAATATATCACTATCGGATTGGGATTCAGATCCAGTATTATTTGATCCGAATTCGATCCATTGATAGCCCTAGTATATAGCATGGGCTTATGTCTCTAATAAGTACATATAGATTTATGTTACATGTACGTAGCATGGCTTTAAAATTCAGATTCATTGCATCATACTTATAAAAGAGCATTCAAATCTTATAGAATTTACTTACACCTAATTAAAATTGTAAAATTTGCTTGATGAAAAATGTTCATGTAACAGAAGGTCAAATTTAATCTGACCAAATATTTGCTAAATTGTAAGCTATAACCACATTTGTTTAAATGCTTTGAGCTAAAATAAATAAATAAATAAATTGATAATTAAAAAGTTTTTGATAAGATCGGATGGAATTAGCATCTTGCCAACCATTTTAAATCATCTGTTTCATTTCATATTTCATTTCCTATTTCAACTTAATACATATATATATGCAGAGCCGTCTCAATAAAATTGAAAGTCTAAGACGAAACATAAAAATAAGGTCTTTAATATATAATAAAAAATTAATTTTCTAATACACGTATCTATTTAGTAATTATTTTGCATTTTATAGGAAAAAACTTTTTATATAAAACATTATTATCTAAATTTTATTCTCTAACTTTTTTCAGATGCAAAATTATTAATTATATTTTTATAATTAATTTCATCTAACATTCTTTCTTAATTAATTAACATAGTTAAACCATTTTATCTTTCTTGAAACGGTGATAGATTTTATTTATTTTAATTATGAAAAACTTATTTAGAAAATAGAAAAATAAATTTAAGAAATAAAACCTTGATTTATAGTAAAAGAGAATTAACACTAATATTATTTAGTGATTAGTATTGTAAAAGAATGATTGGAATAGGATTTCAATATGCAAAAGAATAAGAATTGAAAGGATAGTTCAGATTTAGGAGAATCAGAAGTAACAAAATTTAAATTTATATTTTTAATTAATTATTTATTATAAGTTTAACTAATAAGGTTAGGTCTAAATTGTTTGAGAAAGAAAACATATATATATGAGGCTTCTAAATTAAAGACCTAGTTTTTTTAGGTTTATAATGTAAAAAAAAAATGAAAAAAAAAATAGGCCTTATCTTTTTATTTTTGAAGCCTAAAATATAGAAGAAAAAATATATATGAGGCCTCCAAGTTTTGGAAGCCTAAGGCGGTTACTTTTCTTAACTAAAGGTAGAGTCATTCTTGTATATATGCCAAGTGTATCTGAATCTCGATTAATATTTTTATAAAAAAATATTTAATATACATATCATATATTCATAAAAATTAAATAAAAAATAAAAAATAAATTAAAATAAAGGATCTAAACTGTTTTCCAACCCTTCTTGACGCTAATAGCTTAATGTATTGCAATTTATACATTTTTGTGCTTCAAATAAATCTGAATTTCTTTTTTGTGAAATTTTTAGTAAGTTTTGACAATCGCAATCCTCAATTTGTAAAATTTCATATCAAATTTTACTTTCATCTTACCAATTTCCAATACATATCAAAATCTTATAAATTTTGACCATGGAATGCAATAAATCCATATTTTCTCATAATTACAGACATTTTATATGGAAAATAAAATGAAATTGTGACGATTTGAGTAAAGTAACAGCTGGAACCAGCGTTCAAATTTCCAAAGTCAAAATTAAAAAATGAATCCATCGTATTTGTCTCTAATTTTAGCTTCTGAATAATTATAAAATGCACTCAACCCGAGCGTCCTATATCACACGGACTTAAATCTGGCGTCAACCCCCGAGGCTACCCTATCAGACTAGTCTTCTCGTTCTCTCTACATTTCCACCGTCGCCGGAGTTTGTTGCCGGTCAGTCTCCTCCGGTGATCTCCCGTTCAGGTTCCTCTCCCTCTCTCTCTCTCCAGGATTTTCATATTAAGAATGTGTGGATTTTTTATTTTTTATTTTGGCAGGGATTTCTTCGTATTTTATATTGTTTCTTCTGTATTTTTAGGGGCGGTGCTTTCGGTTGCGAAATTAAATATTGTTGTCAACGTTACGTATATGTATTCACATTGAAGCTGTGAGTAATCCAAGGCGACGTTGTAGATTGGTGATTTTGATATAATGGATTTCTATTTTTTAATAATAATTCATCGATTTCTTGTAAGTATGTGTGTGTGACTGTGTATGTATATGCCGTCTAACGATTTGGTTGATGGAGATTTTCTAGGATTGTACTTGCAAAATATAGTGGCTTACGATTTTTATCCAAATCGTAAGCCACTATATTTTGGTTTATGTGGCTTACGATTCTACTTGCAAAATATACGATTGGACGTTAGAGATTTGTTAGGATTCTACTTGCAAAACATAGCATTTTTTGCCGGACACGAGACTTCTCTGAATCGAAATAGTTTTTTTCATATCAACAGTTACTTCTTCTCCACATAAACAAAGCTTTATTCATTCTGCAATTTCCTTGTTTCTGAAGCTTTTCTCAGTATCCTGTATTGATTCAGGTATCTTTTCGTCGTCTCCTTATTTCATGTAATTTTATTGCATAAAAAAAGTTTGATTTTCAGTGTTTTGGCTGCTCTTACACTTCTGATATTTTTCATTGAAGTGATTGCGATTTGCAGATCTGTTTTGGTAGAATTTATTCTTCTAAGTTCAAATTTTCAGAAGTTTGGCCATGCCTGGCTGGATCGAAGATTGTTTTTCTCCTCAATTATTCCGTTTCGGTATTGGATATTACGGACATTTGAATATGCAGGTTTTAGATATATACGGAGGAAAAGATGGGAGCGGGGAACGAAGCCAACGAAGGATCGTCTGGGACGATGAGGAGGAGAGGGTGTTCGTGCACGAAAGACGATTTTCTTCCCGAGGAGTCGTTCAAGAGCTGGGGCAACTATGTTAGTGCGTTGAAACAGACTCCGGCGCGGTTGGCGGACCGGGTTCTGACGCGGTCTAGTGTGGAGGCGGAGCTGGAAGTGAAGGCGCGTAGTGAGCACGAGATGAAGAAGACGCTGACGTGGTGGGACTTGATTTGGTTCGGCATGGGTGCCGTCATCGGCGCAGGAATATTCGTTCTCACTGGCCTCGAGGCGCGTGACGAAGCCGGCCCTGCCGTCGTGCTATCCTACGCTGTTTCTGGAGTCTCCGCCTTGCTTTCTGTCTTTTGCTACACCGAGTTCGCTGTGGAAATCCCTGTCGCAGGCATGTATACCCATTTCAATTTTTTTTCCCTTTTTTTTTGTTGTGCGGGCAGAAAAGTGTTATGTATGTGGAGCCATGTGTAACTAAGTTTAAACATAAAACAACGTTAAATAGAAGCAAACAATTGGAAGAGTGAAATGAAAATTGTTGTGCTTTAATTTGATTTTAACGACTTAAAAGAAGCTAAATTTGTTAATTGTTCTCATCAGCCAATTTCTTCAACTCAACATTTTGATGTTCTTCGGCTATATTATGCTTCTTAAATCTAGTGTGATGAGTAATAAGTGCTTCAACAGGCATATTCTTAGAATTATTTTGTCATCCTGAATAAGTTCTTACTCTACCGATCTGTCAGAGTTGTGCCACCGAGAAATTTTTCTACAAGCAAATGGTCTAGATATTTTTCCACAACCTTTGGTCCTTAATGCCTCCTTCAGCGGTCAATTCCTACGACTTATTTGAGCATAAAAAGATACAAGAATTGACTCCTAGTAAGTTGACATTTGCATTTATACCAAAGAAGTTGCTTTTGTATTCCAGTGCTGAATAGTTAAGTGATTACTTCGTAGAGAATATGTGGTGCATGTCGACCGGTCAACATTTTCAGGCTGAGTAACATTTTGGGCTCAAATTGGGCCCAAGATTATTGGGCTTCACTTTCCAAAATGATTTAAGAAAGTTTTCGATCTATGTTGGCCCAAAGCATATTCTGTATGTTGCCGATATCATTTTACATTTTGCAGGTGGTTCATTTGCTTACTTGCGGGTGGAGCTTGGTGATTTCATGGCCTTTATCGCTGCGGGGAACATCCTTCTCGAGTATGTGATTGGCGGTGCTGCAGTGGCACGGTCCTGGACATCCTACTTTGCCACCCTCTGCAACCACCAGCCAGAGGAATTTCGTATCCAGGCACATGGTCTGGCAGACGGCTACAACCAACTTGACCCCATCGCTGTTGGTGTCATCATAATCATTGGTATAATTGCAGTTCTCAGCACGAAAGGCTCCTCACGTCTTAACTACATTGCTTCCGTTGTACACATAATTGTCATCCTCTTCATCATAATAGCTGGGCTCATTAAAGCAGACACCAACAACTACACTCCTTTTGCCCCATATGGCGTCCGTGGCATCTTCAAAGCTTCTGCAGTTTTGTTCTTTGCCTACGTTGGTTTTGATGCAGTTGCCACCATGGCTGAGGAAACCAAGAATCCTGGCAAAGATATTCCCATAGGTCTTGTGGGTTCGATGGTGATCACCACTGTCATATACTGCTTGCTAGCCATAACTTTGTGCCTTATGCAGCCATATGGAAATATTGATGGCGATGCTCCTTTCTCGAGAGCATTTAAGATGGTAGGGTGGAGCTGGGCTCAGTATGTAGTTGCTGCTGGAGCATTGAAGGGTATGACATCAGTTCTGCTCGTAAGTGCTGTGGGACAGGCCCGTTACCTTACCCACATTGCCCGTACCCATATGATGCCCCCATGGTTTGCTAAAGTTGATCACAGAACCGGAACGCCCATCAATGCCACTGCTGTCATGCTTGCTGCTACTGCAGTCATTGCTTTCTTCACAAAACTCAACATCCTATCCAATTTACTCTCAATCTCAACACTCTTCATCTTCATGCTTGTAGCCGTTGCCCTTCTTGTTCGTAGACACTATGTTAGTGGAGAGACATCACCGGAACACCGCAACAAACTCATCGTCTTCCTTCTACTGATCATTGGATCGTCCATTGCTACCGCTGCCTATTGGGGAGTGAGTGAAAAAGGTTGGATTGCTTACTGCATAACTGTGCCCATTTGGATCTTATCAACCGCAGGACTCTGGTTTTTTGTCCCACAAGCCCGCAGTCCTAAGCTTTGGGGAGTCCCACTGGTGCCTTGGCTACCCTCAGCTTCCATTGCCATAAACATATTCCTCCTTGGGTCCATAGACAAGGATTCATTCATAAGGTTTGCAATATGGACCATAGCCCTTCTGTTTTACTATCTGTTCTTTGGGCTGCATGCATCATACGACACAGCCAGGTCCTTTGAAGTGAAGGCCGTGGAGGACAGGACATATAGGCAGACTGAGGAGGGACGAGTAGTCTAATCAGATGCCAGAAATACCCCTGCAGCACCTACCGTCTAGATCAATTTCCAGCTAGTCTCTATAGTGTGCATATTATGGTTTGTCTTATATTTATCCCTTTAAGCCGCGCGCATGTTCATACCTTTCATCTAATTGAATATAATTCTACATAATGCAGAAGTGTTCAGAGTTTTCAATTTAGAAGCTTTGTTTTGTGTCTCATGTAAAATGCGATTCTTGACCACAATTTGGATTGTTACCCATGAACATTTAACCCCAATTGAGAAGCAAACTAAAGGCAGAAACACATTTCTATACATTACAACTGAATCACAATTTATAAAATCATAGGGGAAAAAAAAAGAAGAAAACATCGTTGGTGCACTAATGCACAAGGATCAAACCATATACCTCTCTCCAGATAAAAACTCACAGGACAACATAATATTACTGCAACAATAACAAGGAAGCAGAACCTTCCGACCTTAACCCTTCCACTCAACAAAAAGGAGAGCAAGGGACGATACAGTAGCTTGATGTCTCTAAGAAGTGACAATACATAGGTTATTTTACATGTACATAGCCTGCGTTCACATCTCTATCTTGAGAAGAGTATTCAGTGATGTACTATTGAATCTCTGTGCAAGGCCCCGGATCACAAGGACAACGACATCCCGGAGATGTCTGGTCTGTACCATCAAATCCACCTCGTTCTCACTGTCTACAACAATTCTGAGACGATGTTGATCATTTCGGAATAGCTCAACCTGAAAAAACACAAACGAGCCACATATGAGAGAGCAAAGTTACACAACATTTAAAATTAGATACCAAATGGGGCAGAATTCAGAGATAGAACACGTACATGGAAAGGAGGAGCATAACTCCCACGAATTTCTGTTGTAGGAAATGAGGTTTTGGAACCAGGCTTCACAACTTTCACCCTTTTTCTATTGACTTCCAGGATTCTTCTCTCAAGACTTCCCATTCCAGGAACCTGCAAATGTACATGAATGGTGCAATAATGAGATTAATTGATCCTTCTTCTTGATGACACAGAAGCTGAGTAAGAATACTGGGAAAGACTTAAGTACCCTTTTAGGAGATCGATCTTTGTCGCACAAAGCCTGTACCAGAAACACTTATACATTAGTTCGGTGAACATTAAGCATTTGAAGCATTAATATTTCAAAAGTATTGAGAAGAGGAAGTACCTCAAACTTCACAGATCCAAGATCTAGTTTCTGCTTCACTTCTTTAAGAACATCAGGCTCTGCAAGTATGTGAAACAAGTGATCAAAATTTGATAAAAATAACTTAAAGAGGAAAATTATGTGTGATTGTTAACATATATTCATAATACTTCATAAATATGAAATACGAACAGCATAGGTAGTAACATGAATTCTTATGTAATAAACTGGTTATCTAAAGACGCAAAAATAGTCAGGAAACTTAAAAAACATAATGCATTTACCAACTGCAATTGGGTCTGTAGATGCAGAAACAGGTTGTCCCTCAACTCCATCATCTCTTACTGGTGTATAAATAGCGACTAGCCTGTAGCCTACATCATCAACATTAGCCTCATACATCCTTCCTGTCTCCCCTGCACCAACAAATCAACATCAATTAGGATGAGAGCACAGAATTTTAAGTAAATGAGTAACTGATCATCAGCATTTGTTGCCATCTAATATGAAACAAGAATCGAAATTCTTCTAGAGCCCAGATTTGATACGGGCAACTTCAGATAAAAAAAATACAGGGTTTCTACGTCAATTGACAGAATATTAAATTCTAGAAAAAGAGATTATTCACAAAAAAATAGTATCATTTTTCATAGATTCTTAGAGTTTTTTCCACATTCCCTGATTCCCAGTGCTCTTCTTCATGGAAGAATCAGCCAAGATATACCATACCAGGAATAGAGATGAGGTCAGGACTTCCAACCATTGATCTAAGCCACTGAATCCTACTTTTGCCTTCTTTTCCCCCACTATAAATGCCACGTACAGCATATAAATTTGTGTGGAAACCTCGACCCTCAATTTCCAGCTTGTCCATTCTAGGAACTCCTGAATATTAAAGGCAACAAACAGTTCAGGATGCAATGATAGAAGAGAATGCTTCTCTTCACTATTAATCTCAGTTAAAGGTGTCATCCAAGAACGTGATATAACAAAAGGGCAGTGATCAATGTGGAATCAACTAAAAGTTTCAATTAATTATAAAATGAAAATTCTAATAAATTTCTTAGTAAACACCTGGTAAAACTGAAGTAGTTTCAGCATATGCCGGCTCACTTGATCTTCCAAACACATCAGTAGCTATGCATTCACACCTCAGGTAACGACCAATGTCCTCAAACCGTACCTTATACGAGCAAGACCGCTGTGACGGGAATGGTTCAAAGGACTTCTCACTTTCAGTTTCAGATGAGTAAAACCTACAATGTTGGCATCACATGCAGATGACATCCAAATAAGCAGATGCTCAAAATTGAAAATTAGACGTGAATAGTAAACAAGATATCTTGCTTCATCTCTACAACTTTCAGCCAACACTCTTAGAATGGGTGGAAAAAGGAGTAATGCTCTTAATACAAAGATTAGATAAACATCTGGACCATCACAACAAGTGCAAAAATATAGTGATAAATTCAGATAGCATGTGCTTCAGCATGTATCAAGCAAGTTGGATGTGGAGATATACCACTGGTATCTCACTTCTTTCTTATACTTTCCCCAAACAAGCTGTTGATTTTCACTCTTCGGAATAACTTCTAAAGCAGTCAGGACTTCTCCTTCAACAGCTTTGCCAGTAAGAGCCAGCATCTCAATTCTCGGCAACTCTGATACAAAAAAAATTCAAAAACTTAAGGTGCATGTTCGGATAAATCTATTGACTGCAACTCAAATGGCTCATGGATGGTGTGCAGCATCACTGACATATCATAGCTTACTAAAAACACCTCATAATAATACACAAAGAAAAGAAAACTTTCAGAGAAACGCAACTGAATGCTAACATGGCCTGTGCTATATTTTCCCAGGAAAATAAATTAGAAATTGCCATGAATTGCTTTGAAAAAAGTACACGGCTTGGATAAGGATGTTATATATGCATTCTTATGGGCATTCTTGAGTAACTAACTTACCAAGCTACCCCCTAGGTATTAAGCCCAGAGAGAAACAGAGCTGAGGACTGATAGAATTCATTGTTTCTATAAATAAAATGTTAATCCTTTACAACTGGAGAATGAGTCCTATAATGGTTGCCATTCTATATAGATTTCAGCACTAAAATTCAGCAGGGACCATCTCACTTCAGTTCTACTAGAATAAGTTGGATGTGATGGGTAACCATAAACAGACAATCCTTTTGGAGCTTATTACCATCATAAAGCTGCTATGGAATAGCAAGTCTAGATTCTTATATATATATATATATATTAAAAAATAATTAAAAAATGCAAGTCTAGATTAATACCTGGCAAAATTACATCACTTGGCTCCGATAATCCAAGTTCCCCAACGACTGAATCTGAACGAGCTGGTGTATATCTGGAAGATGCATGAAACATTCACTTGAATAAATTCAGTGACAAAAGAATAACAAACATGTTCAGAATTTACAAAGCAGTTTTGAAATACTTTGCTGCCAGGGATAAAGAAACATAATACCAGATTTAAGCATGCAAATTCCAGTCCCTCCACATTCTAATAGGATCCAGTAGACCCTCTTAAAGTTTGAACAAAAGTTTACAAAATAATACCAGAATGAAGTGTAAAACATTTGAGATATTGAGGCAGAAGTAAACAAGGTATAATTGCAAACTCCATTGCACAAATAAGTAAACGTTTGATCACATTCTTCCAACACTATCCTATATCTATTACAACTTACCAAAAAAAAAAAGAAAGAAAGAAAAAGAAAAGAAAAGAAAAAGAAAGGAAAAAACAATAAATTGATTTGTAGATTATAATCCACACAACTCCTCATAGGAAATAAAAAGAAAAAACAAAATTAAACAAAAGATATTCAATAACTCATAATTAACTCCTTAAACAAAGCAATGCTTATTGAAATTTGTCGTGGGACATAAGAATTGCCTCACAGTGTGTTAGGCGTAGTTTCAGTTTAATTTTTATTTGTTGGCTTCATTCCAATATAAAACTAGTTTATAATGTAAGACCATAAGAATCATTCTCAAGTGATTACGACAAAATAATAAGAGATAGGCTGATTACCCAAACAACAATCTGCAGTTATAATCTTCCTCTGAGACTTCATAAGTTTTAGAATCAGCTCCATCAATAAGAACAACTGTTCCATCATCAGATCCTCTATACCAGCTATACAAGCTTGCTCCTTCATATCCGCCAAAATATTCTCCTTCTCCATAATAGGTGCTTGAAGACAACTTTTTTACACGAACATTAGAAACTACTGGAAGAGCTGTGGCATAAAATCATTTCTACAGATCAAGATATATATATATATATATAAAGCAATTCAAAAATAATAATGATTGGACCAGCATATCTATGAAATTGGGAGGAGAAAAAGTCAAATACTGAAAATACCTAGGAGGAAGAGATCATGAAGGGGTAGTAATCCACATGCTATAAACATTTATTAATCTCAAATATAGCAAATGCAAAGAGAGCCAGAAGGAAAAAAGTCTTATAAGAGCATTTATTAAATCATTAATCAAGGAACCATTTCATAGATCATATAACTAGACAGCAAGGAAATACGATTCTACCAGGTACAACCGGAGACTCGCAAATTGATACCAAAGGCTCTCCACATTTACCATCTGACCGTGTGGGCAGCCAATATAATGCTAGATATGATCCAACATCTTCAAGAGATGGAGTGTACTTCCTGAGCAAAAGTAATTAACTCAATAAGATAGCATGTCACAGATTTCACATACATAACTTCACAAAACACTTACAATGCCTGTCCGCATATATCAACATTTTCACAATTATTTGACAGTTTCATCAGGGCAGATTCTTGAAGCTTATTCTTTGTTCTGAACCACATATATTTCCCAACTCCTTCTAGTCCTCCAAAATAACTTGTTTCAGGGACCACTTCCTTGCCCTCACAGCAGTCAGGAATCACCAATTTAACACCTAGAGGCTCCCCTGCATTTAAGGATTATGTTTTAGACCTGGGGTCGTAAGTTTCTACATATATTGCAACGTAGAAGAGATAAATTAGTGAATAGAAATTATAATAGCAACAGTGGCAACATCAATAACAACAGTAAAAAGAAGATAAAAATGAAGAAATAAGGAGAGCTCAAAAAGTCAAACAAAAACAGGAGAATGGGCACTCGTGTGTCTACCTTTCCATGTGATCTGCAAAATGTTAAATTCGACATGTAACCTTAGATTGAGACAAGCACAGCCAGATGGGTACCACAAGGATATATAATCAAGAACCATCAATAAAAAATATTAAATAATCAAGGAACTTCAAGCTCCTAAAACAAGGTGAGGAAGAGTTCAACTCCAGAACATGTACAAGAAGGGAGAGAGGGGGAGGGGGGAATTAAGGAACAACATAAAACCTTTGCGTGCAAAAACTGATATCCAAGGTTGACAAGGCACTAATTGGTTAATGGCAAAAACAATGTGAAAAAAACAGTTTCAAGAAGACAAAAATAATAGCTATAGAAATGCATAGAACAGATTAACCACTCACCTGGAGCAACAGGATGAGAAACCAGTGTCCTTGGGCCCCCCTTCAAGCCATCATCACGAACAGGTGTATAAACAAGTTCCAGACAGTCTCCCACTTCATCAAAAGTTAAATCTAAAAATTCTGCAGAGGTGAAATCCGATTTATTAGATGTGAGAACAAAGAAGATAAGCAAACAAAGCAAAAAAATATTTACCTCCAACATGAAATTTCTCTTTGTGACCATTACCCTTCACTTTGAACCACTCATACAAGCACTCTCCCTTCACCCTGAAATTGAAAATTGTTAAATCTGATACAGTGAACACACAATTTGTAAGAGGTGACAATTACAGTACACAGTGATGCTTTCCACAGAGGCTTACCCTCCACTGTAAGAAGCAATAAAGCTCAGGCGCTCTCCTTCAACCAGGGATCCTTGAAATTCAAGTGACCAGCACATTGGGGGTCCTTGAATGAGAAAAAGTTTGCTTAGCAGTTAAATTTTCAGAAAATAGTAGAGTTCATAGACAGGAAAGTGAAACTCAGTTCTCTAAAAGTGGTTACCAGGAACAATTGGTCCAACTGGTTCAGAAAGGACAATGGGACCACGGGCCCAGTCACTTCGGATGGGCTCGCAGGAGACTGATATGAAGAAGCCAATATCATCTACAGAAAGCATGTATGATGAAGAGGTTGCACCACTTATTTCATTGCGGGTGCCATTTGAACTAGCCTGCAACAAAAAATTTCTATAGTTTAGCTTCTATGAGAAGCAGCAATAATGGTTAAACTTCAACTTATTAAATGTGGAACAATACCAATTAAATACAAACTTGTAGAGAAAAATGCAGTTAAAATTATCATCTACAGCTACAGTGGAACTCGAACATCTTCACTAGCACAAGAACAGAACAATACATTAATGATTCTCCCAAAAAAAAAAATCAAATACCCGGAACCAGTGGTAAATTGACTCTCCCTCTTCACCACCCCAGTATTTCTTTTCAACATTTAGAGTAGTGCTTTCAACAGCAGTTCCAATAATTTGAAAGGAAAGCAATCTTGGGCTTCCTAATAATGAAATAAGATGGAGGAGTAAATTGTTAGTAGTAGCTCTATATTAACAGAAATAAATGAAAAAACAAATACTAAATCAAATATTGAGAGATTTATGGGGTCTTGCATCAAACAGTGTACAAGAAAGGGCCAAAACTAGGCACTTGAAATCCCTGCCAAAAGTAAAAATATCTAACAAACCAATTATTACAAGGAAGAATCTTGTAAAGAAATATAGCAATCACTAAAACTAGACTCCTGCCACATCAGCAAATATCAATGCTATTAAACATGAAAATTCAGTAGACAATTGCTGGTTTGGAAACTCAGCTGCCTGATCTCTTCTCCGGTGTGATTTAATGTCTTGAATACATACACTACTACATTAGTCAATCTAAGCTTAACCCCATCATTTAGCAAATAGAAAGGTAGGAGGAAAGATGAATCAATAAGCAGATAATGTAATTATCCAACTTCTGAAGTCTGAACAAATTACACCATTCACAGAATTCATTCTCCTGTGCAAAAGAGAAATGAAATGAAGGAGATAACCCACTGGAAGACCCAAAAAGCAAGAGAATCCTAAGCCATCAAAGCACATTCACTGCATGCAACAATTAACAGCAACATAGGGAGCTCTTCCCTAAGATTTTCACCGCAGGCTGAAAAAATTTAGCTGCTTCTATGAATACAACCACACATTTTGGTTTCAGCTCTTTCCAATCCCTAATTTGTAATAGCCACGTTGATTACACTTGAGAAAGATTTCTCAAGTGCACTTGAAAGCCCTAATTTGTGTGTGAAACAAGTGAAGATGGAATCAAATCTCGATAACCCAAACTTGAGAACTTGTTTGTAGCTACCTGGACGAACACGTTCTTGTCCAATGCAAGTTCTTGGCTCACCTGCAATTCCATCATTGCGCACTGGGGTACAAGTAAAAGATATGAATTTACCAATGGCATCTTTAGGAATCCGATATTGAAGAAGACCTGCAACCTCAGGTATTAGAGTACCCGAGTCATTTTCCACCTGCAGGAAGTTGACCAAAAGTAATAAAGGAACATCTAAAATCTGCAAATCACAAAACATTGCCTTGCCTGCTTGAAGAAGACTTACAAGGTAATCACGTATGCATTTTTTGCCTAAATTGCTTGTGATGCAAAGAAGAGTTTTGATTTTTATGAAATATAAAAAGATAAGTATGGTGAGACATACACCAAAGGGATGAATTCAGTTCCTTCTTCAAGCATGTGAAATGTGTACAAGGAGATATGCACTCCAAACTATTGTATTATTTGAAAAATTAGCCAGTTAAACTTTTGTAGAATTCTTCATTTCAAATATGATAACATGAAAAGATTCATCCTATATGGTTACAGCAAATTAGCAATTAATTAGCTTAATGCACAAATACATTATTTTAAGGTTGATTGTGTATTTCAGGTTACAAGCCTTTTGCATGTTATGCATGTATTGGATTCCCTTGGAATCTAGGCCCTTCACTTATAGCAGGAGGAGCAATGGGGTTCATGACACAGAGCAGTAGTAATATACCTCATGAAGATACCAATTATAGATACTCTTCCCCTCATGACCGCCAATATAACCATATGATGCTGTCAAAACTCCACCTTCGGAATATTCACCAGTTATAGACAAGAAATTGAGACTGGGGGGAAGAGCTGCAAAAATTCTAAATACATGTTAGCACTCATTTTAAAACAGTTCACATTAAAATATTCCAATACCACATCATCTTCACAAGTGTAGTAGTTAAAAGATATAAATAAAGTAAGAACCATCTTAAGTAAGGCAAAAGCTATAACAGTAGACTTGCAAGTGTGTTTCAGGAACTAGCCAGCGGACCAAATTGCTTAAACTGACAATAGCATGGACAGTTTTCCAAAGATCTTATAAAACACACACTATAAGACAGCAATTCATCTAATTTCAGGCAATTTGGAAATCTGACGCACCTTTGCAAAAAATTTGAGAAAACAAAATGAAATTGAGTAAAAAATATTAAAATAAATAAAACATAATCTAAAGTGAGAATTAAATAGAGTTTCAAGTGATAAAGATTAGTTACAAACGACATGCTGGTCACTACTTTGTATAACAGTTGTAGTGCAGTGACAGCCAAAAGCCATAAATAGACTACAGATATTCATTTATAACAGTTGAGAGCAATGATTATTCCTGAGATTTTGTTTCAATAATTGATGATAATAGTTGACACGTATCTGACCCAGATTGGTTATTAGAGATAAATACTGAGGAATTGTATAGGCGCGAATTAACCACAAGGAATTATAGATAACTCTTATTTCATTCATCTCTTTCTTAGTCTTTTACCTGCTCTTTGAATTAAAGCAAGATAATCTCTAATTCTTGTCCTCATCAGAATCAATGACCTGCGAAGTCTAGTTCTCAGGAGAAATAGTTGCAGATATAATGTACTATAGAGAAACCTAAGAAGTTTTACTAACATTAAATCAAAGTCCTAAAACAATTCAGTGCTTTTGCAACTTCTGCACTCTCCAGAATCCTATCAAAATTAAATGATAATATAGGAACAAAATATACTCACTCTCAACAGCTGTGTCAGAAATCACATAGGCTGGTTCACCAGCTTCACCATCTGGAGCCATTGGTGTAAATTTAGCAACTATGTATTTGCCAACAGCTCCCAAAGGAATGCGAAATGCCTATATAAAGCAGAATGTTAATCAGATATCATGCATCCAAATACAGTTAAGAGTAGATGCTTAGCACATCTTACCTTAGCAATTTTGGATGTACTTAATGCTTCAAGACCATTTTCACCCTCAAAAGTAGAAGAACTGGTCTTGAACCACTGAACTCTACTAGAAGCTTCAGTTCCTCCAGTGACAATACCAGTCGCAGTAATCTTACTTCCCTCCTTCAAGTCACCAATTATCTTAACATTTGTTACTTTTGGGGGAGCTGTTATTTGAAAAAAGAGAAAAGGAAGAAAATGGAAAAGAGCAGATTAAAAAAGACAACCACAACAAATGAAAATAGTGAGATTTTCAGGACAGAAAAGTTGATGATACTTCAGCTAAAGAAAAGCAAGAAATAAATTTAAGGAACTAGCACACATGCTTATTTCTGAGGGTCAGAACCTCACACCAAATAAATCAAGGTACATCAGGACACCAATTTAATAGAAAGTATAACAGATATACATTGTGCACACAAATGTGAAAACCGCATCTAGTAGCAGCTAGTAAAAGTTTGCCCCATCTTACTGTCTATGGAACATATGCTAGGCAAATTAAATAAGTTAAATCTATAAGTAATTTTATTACTGAAATAATCATAATCAGGTCTAATGATTTAAGTGTCCTAAAATAAACCACTTCTAAGACAGGCATCGACCCAAGAATCCTCTATGCCAAGGAGCATAATAAACTGTATGAGGCTCCTTGTTTCTAGGAAAGTAACTTCTTTCATGAAGCTTGTATTATGTTTGATAAGAAAGGACCACCTCTGATGAGGGGTGTGTGTGTGTGTGAATTTAAAAAGACAGCTAAAGTATTTGAAGTGGGAAAACTTCAGCTATGCTCATCCAATGGAATTTGTAGATACTAATCAAAACAGGCATGCACAACTGAAAAAGAACAAAGATATTACTATGCAGACCCAATAATAATGGAACTGCTTAAAAGCCAACTAAAAACTTTTGGAGGCAACATTTAGAACAGGAAGCGATGCCATAGCCAATGATATTCAGCAGAACAAGCATTTGATAACTCTGAAAGGTTCCTCCCCAATATTTTGAGCACTAGAAGCCAACTCATAATTAAAATAACCTGTTACATACCCTTTTTAACTATCTGGGACACTTCTGACATAGACTTCCCTTCCTGCCCTGAATATAGGCATAAAAACAGAGAAGATTAAAGCAGACTAAGAAAGAAGAACTGCAAGACTGGCATGGTGTAATGAATCTCACCTTCAAAGTTCACGGGTGTATAAACAAATGTCAATCGTCGCCCAACATCTTCTTTTGTTAGAGTATATTCATTTGTACCCATTAACACCAATGAAAATTCTCTGCAAACAGAAGATGAAGAAAGCAACTAACTCACTTTATAAGGCCAAAGAAAAACAAATTGATTAACTCTCTCTCACAAGAAAAATGAAAAGAATGAAAAACAGGAGCTCCATTATTTTATTCTAAGACCGGGCAGCTTAGCCAGAGAATCCACAAGTTAAAATCATAATCAAGAGTACCATAATTGAGAATTTCCATTATCTAAAAAGAGAAACTTAAGAGCAAAAAACAAGTGGTTAGACAAATTGATTCACTTCATGATGGAATGAAATAAAGCAATCAACACCAACCCACTATCCTTATCCTCACGTAACCACTCAAACGTGCTGGGACCTTCCTTTCCGCCAAAATACTCCCCTACCCCTCTGATCATACTTCCCTCAACAGCATCTCCAGTAATTTGAACATTGCTCACAGATGGAGGAGCTGCCAAAGAGCAATAATTATTATTGATTGCACCAGCTTTTACATAATCATTATTCATCCTGCAATAATTATTTATCCTCGCACCAGCTTTTACATAATCAGTGATTGCATACTGAGGTTCCCCTTTGGCACCTTCTTCAGTTACAGGGGTGTACATATAAACCAAGCATGAATCTATGTCATCCAGGGTCAGCTGATATTCTTCTTCTTCTGCACCAGCAATCACCACAGGGCTGCTATTCCATTTTCTCCTAAGCCAACTGTAGAAAGAAATAATAATTGTTCTTCTTTTTTTTTCAGGTAGAATAGAACAATTCAGAACAAGAACGCTCCATATGGCAAGTGTGGATGAACTCACCTAGCAACACCTTTTCCCGGAGTTCCCCCGCACCATGCAACCTCAGCATACCCTTTTATTGTGTTTCCCTCCACTAGCTCCCCACGTACATCAATCTTTATGACCTTGGGGATTCCAGTGCCTTCAGATAGATATAGAGAAATAGTTAACTGACATGGAAAAGATACATATCCACCAGATGAATTTCTTTTACCACCAAAATAATTTTATAATATGAATAATAAAAGAAGGATGCATATCCAGCATCAGATAGCAAAGAATATTGAAGAACAAAAATCATTTACCATCATAAAGAAAACATGAATGACACACATCAAAGGTCCACAAATTGAAGAGAAGAGAGCACAAGCGGTTAGACTAGTTTAAAAAACAAAAAATAAAATATATAAATAAAATTCTTTACACTGGTACGAAAATCCCTATCTAACCAGCCCATGCTACACATAAATCTAAATGAAGCCTTATAGGGATGCAGAAAATGGCACTTGTAATGACAAAATTGACAACATCATATTTCAAAGCTATCAGGAAAGTATTTTTGAGTCTTCACAGAATAATTAGCTCACTCAAGTTGCAATCAGGCTCATTCCACGAGTACTCCAAACTGTTTGAGGGAAGAAATGGCTCCTCCTTTTGATTGACTAGCTCTAGATATAAGTAGGTCAAATTAGGTAATTCAAGCAGTTATTCACTTTTCCGTACTTTGCTTTATCACAAATATGGGGTGCATGAACTGGCAATTATGATGCAAGCATTACTATGGTACCTATAAATTTTTGGAAAAATATGCATCATGATTGCATCAGCATCAACTACATGGAAAGTGTATTCAATAATCAGCAATTTCATCAATTTGTTTGAGAAATATATACCTGGAGAAACTGGTGAAGATATTGCAAAGATTGTGGGGTATTCATTGTCTCCTAATATTGGAGTACACTCCACTTTCAAGATTCTGCCAATGTCATCATGCTTGGGAAAGTAGATCTGACATAGAGTTAAAGGCAATTGTTTAATTTTTAAAATGAAGAATCAGAAATTGAATTGCTTGAAGACTATTGAGACACCTCTCCACAAGCGCCTGAAATTGCTGTAAATTTTGAAACAGTTCGCTCCCCTATAAACCACTGGTATTTCAAGTCTAATACTGAAGCATTATCTTCAGTTATGTCTCTAACAAACTCAAAGTGGCAACAGCAAGCATCTTCCTCAAATGGTTGGTCCACGGAAGCCTTTTTAAGCAAGTATCCAGAAGGGAGTTGTTCTTTCCATTGTTCTAGCAGAAACTTAAAAGTAGAATCTGTTTACAAAGGCAAGCATATTTAGACACAGAGAAAGGAATGAATAGGTAAAATATATTATGATAGCCACATGTCCAGTTTAGTGCGAAACCAATAACTGCATAATTGTGTAAATTTCATGCCGAATGGTAATAGTTTTTGAAAGATTTACATCTTTTCATATTATGCAATCTTCTAGCTTATAATTTAACTAAAAATTCTCTATGATCAATTAAAACTGCTCAACTAATTCAAGTAAGAAGTTCCCCACTGACTCAGACGATATATTATCCAGAAGAAGAATAGAAAGAGAAAGAAGGAAAACAATCCGTGCCACATATGGAATAGAAGGATATTGGAAAGTACACGAACTCCAGTTTTCAAGCTTCACACTGCAGGAAGGTGTGGACCCTCATTGGAAGAAGAGCTGGTAAGCATTGAAGATAGCCACTCACCATGGATATGAGCATGTTGTCAGTGTTGACAAAACTCATGTTAGGTCGTATACAACATAATTCAAGTCCAGTCAAAGAACCAAATCAAATTGTGTTAGAAATCAAGCTGGAACAGCTAATGCAATATGCTCTAGATCCTAGAACTCATAAAGACTTTTGGGCAATAATATCAGTAAAGCAACTTCAGCAGTTACATAGTACAAGACTGTGCATGCTGAAGGAGCAAGAGCCCTGCTCCTCGCCTGCTCCCCCATTACTGTCCTTTCAGGTTGTCATGGGTTTCAAAACTCAAGGAATTACCAAGGATTAACGTAACGAAAGAATAAACTTGAGAGAGATATTGAAAGTTAAACATGGCCCACATTGAATCCATTGTTCAGAAACCAAAACAAGTATGATTTGACACTCACCTACAGCTTGTTCAGGACGGCACAATTCCCAACCACCTCGAACGCACAGGGCAGTGTGTGAAGGATAACGTTTGGCAATTGCTATCTCCTCTCGGGAAAGGTCTGCAAGAATTTCAAATAGGTGAATAGTAGAGAAGAATATGGTTAATATTGGTGAAAATAAGAAGAATACACTTGGGAAATGCACATTTTACAGCAGCAAGTAGGCGTCATATGCCCAAATATGCTACCAGGTGAAACAGGGGAAAAGGAAAGATTACCATTGCAATGATTTTGAGAAAATTCAGATTCAGAAATTGTGTACTGAAGATGAAGTGATGAAAGGAGTGAAGTGCAGTAGGTCAACCAAAAGAGAGACCATACACAACTCTCAGACTTACCTCTGTCGTTGAATTTTTTTAAGGTTGGACCAACAAGCAAAATTGAAGCTGCTTCCAGATGAGACATCTTAAGTATGGGATTCTCCTCTACACGCAAATGCTGCAGATCATCAAGAAAAAAGATATGCATGTTCATGCACTTAGCAATTATGATCAAGTTTGGCATGGTAAGATAAAAATATGATTGATTAATACTTCTGCATGACCTAAGAATTATTCAATAGCTTGATATACATGGGGAAAATTTGCCTTCATATGGTCTTCAGGCTCCTATTAGTTCCAAATTGAAATTAGATAATCAATGTCCAACATTATCTATTAGATGTGTAGTGTGCAAAGATTTTCTGACATCACAAAGATCCTACAGCTTCAACTTGAATTGCAAAAGATCATTAAGTAAAGTTAAATATTTTTAATTATAGAAGCAAAACGGGCAAATGTTTGATCAACTAACCTCAAGCGCTGGCAAGTAAGGGAAGCCTTTCAATGTTGATATTTTATTTTTGCTGGCTGCTAGTACCTATGGAAACACAAAGTTGGCTTTTAGCAAACTGAAACAGACAAGGAATAAGATTAGTAAAGGACAAACAAACCTGTAAACGAGGCTGGCTCGCCATTGAAAGAGATTTTAACTTATTTTGAGCAACAGACAGAAACTGCAAAGGCACAAAGAAATCTGTTTTATCATGAATGCAAACAAGCTTATCAATGGTGTGAGAAAAGGATGAACCAAACAACTTCTGGAGGCTAACCTCCAAGTTAGGAAGCTCAGGAAGGCTCTTCAAGGACGTGATTTGATTTCCAGCAAGATAAAGTTGCTGCAGTAAAAGAAAATTGTATAAAGACAAGCATCCCATCCATTAAACGATATATCATTCAGAAAAAAGGATCACCTGCAGTGCTTTGCAATTCTCGAGTGGCTCAAACCCAGGGCCTTTGAAATCATTAAAACTTAAATCAAGAACCTGAAAGAAAAACAAGGATTGGATGCACAAAAGGGTTAGGAAACAAGATGTTGACTAGTGAAATAAGAACAGATAAACCTGAACTTATTCGTTTTAAGCATTAAAAATATAAGTTGAGATACTTGACAATGAACAATCTATATACCTTCACCCGTTTCAGGACTTCAACACCATCCAAGGTGGACAAGAGGTTGTCTCTGAGATAAACAAACTGCAAAAAAGTTAATTTTGGTGCAGGGCAAAGTTAGATCACTAGAAATAAGCTCAGGTATCAAACCATTGATGGATGTTCTCCATCTTGTTACTATAACAATGCTATGTAAAATCTTGGGGCAAGATTGCTAAATCCAAGAATTAAGAATGGTAAAACTAACTTCCAAAATATCTATACATGTTCTAGCATGCAGATAGGCTTTTCATGTTTAGAAACTGACAGAGTAAATCCAAAACCAAAGATTACATTCCTTAGACAACTAGTTAGTGTGAGTTTTTTAAATGTTTATATGGCATTTAACAGATATTTTATAACATTTCCGATACAAAAGTAATCAAAGCATAATGCAGTTAATTGAGTACCATCTTCACGTAAATTCACTAACAACAAAGAAGAGATGAGGAGCCTTAGCATCAGATGTTACATTCAACAGCAAAGAGCATTGGTAAACCTCTGTCTCATGCATTAGAAGACGAACACTAAAAATCAATAGGTGATTCAGGAACTGTGATAAACACAAAGTACCTCTAGATTTGGTGACAAGTTCAAGCCACCTGCATTGAGACTGCGTATCTTGTGGCCCCGCAAATCCAATCTCTTCATTATCGAAAAAAGGAAAAAGAAAAAGCTCACAGGAACCATTAATCAACTGAAAATGGACAAAGTAACAGAATATGGAGTAATAGCATTCCAATGTTGACCAATTTTTTAATGTTTGCCAGCATATGATAATTTTCAAGCCACTGCAACAGAAATAACTATGACTGTCATGACCCCACCATGTATGCATACAGTGTAACCACTTTCTGGCTTTGCCACATATGATCAGGACACAAAGAGAAAGTGTACCACAAATGCTTAGGAGACACAACAGCCATTCATTATATCATGTGCAAAAAATAGTCAAGAGCAATACCTCACAACATCTTTGGACGAATATAGAATGTTAAAGATCAAAAACATTATTGGGTAAGTCCATCAGCGGATAAAGTCTATTAATACAAATACATTTTTAAGGGCTTACTAAATAGAATTCGTACCACATCATCACCAGCTTTAACTTCCACATGAGGAAGCATAATCAGACGCGAGTCTCGACTTTCCGGAGTTCCCACTTTCTTACGACCAGGTAAACTTCTGTCTAGCAATGTTGACAGACTACCAGATTTGGACCCACTGGATATCATGGGTGAACGGGTAGAGAGGGGAGAAACCTTTGCAACCGACTTCCGAACAGAGCTACTGCTTCCTGTGCTATCCAGTGATGGAGATGAAATCCTCCTAACAGAAGACAACTGAGAGGATCTAACTGAAGTCTTTTTACTAGAATCTTGCTTGCTTGAATCAGAACTGGCCGGTGTCCTTGGAGATTTAGCAACAGGTGAAATAGGAACCGACTTCCGAGTTTCCAAAATGCTTTGTCTGATAGCAGGCTTAGCACCAATTGATGACACCGAGCTCCTCCGAATTTCCGGGAGAGATTTTCTTAGAGGTTCTGAGGCTAAAGAGCTGGTTCTTTTACCTGCTGAACCAATGTCACTGCTCTGTCGTTTTGTAATCGTCATCGGCTGCTTTTCAGGTAAGCCACCAGTGCTGCTCCTTCTAGTCACTGGAACTGATCCTGAAGTGCGTGAGGCACTACTCATAGTTGGTTTAGTCAATGTTGATCTTGTCTCATTTGAACTAGAGTCTATGGTAGTATTTGATTGGAGTTTTCGTTTAGAAGCCCCACCATTACCAGAGCTCCTGGGTGTTGTTGCAGCATTTGGTCTCAGCGCCTTAGAGACTTTCTTCACTCTTCCAAGGCATGGTTCTTCCTGCAGCTCTGGTGGGTGCAGCTCATTCACTGCATTTTCAGAAGCTGTCTGTTTTGGCTCAGTATTCATGGGCATCTCCACCGGATTTTCAGTTGATTGAACCGTTGAGACCTCCATTTGGAAGAATCAGACAAGCTCCAATGGACTAAAAAAGAGATTCTATGTTACAATGACCATAAAAACAGTACCGAGATGCACTATGACAAGTTTCAGCAATTTGATGCTCTGCCTTTTCCCAAAATGAACAAATTTAAAAAGCAAAAACCGGGCATAAAATCTTCAATTATCTAGTTAACTTTTTCACATCTTAAATTCCCCCAGATAGATGGTATAAAAAGTACATGAGAAAGTACAGAAAATTTAATGTGAAAGTTAAATTTTCTTCAATACTGATATTTATACTTTTAGATTATCAAGAAACAATAGTGGGAAAGAAGTTAGCAGCCGCACCCGAGGCATTTCAGTTCTACAGTGCAGGAAGTACCTTATGCTTGAAAACTTGTCCGCTGCAGGGTCATAATTAACGTGCCATTCCAATTTCAAGCTCTCAAATTCTGCTTTTCCACAGCCTCGAATTTCAAGAAAACTAATCCAAAGTTTAAGAAAGAAGAAAAGTGAGAAGAACAGGGAGAAAACTAAACAAGAACCACTCGTATAAAGTAAGCTAACTATATTCAACCACTCGAGCTCTTGACATGACACTGAACATGCATCACGATTCCATCCAAGAAATCCAAAAAGACACAGAAAAAAGGAGGAAACAACCCTCAACTTCTTGATTGTGAACTCTATATAATTGAATCCAAGAAATACAAATAAACCATGAAAAGCAGCAAAAATTGCCTCGCTAAAGTTATGAGTCTAAACCGACATTATAATTCAGTCCAAGAAAATCAAGAAAGACAGAGAAAAAAAAAATGCACGTCTCTAGTTCTTGACTCAAAGCCCAGATAACGATTCACCCAAATAAAACCAATAAAGATTAAAGACCAAGAAAAAACATAGAAACATAAAGACGAAGGTCGCAAGCCTCAAGTTCTTGAGTCTAAACCCACATGACGACTTAATCCAAGAAAACCAAGAAAATCATTGACAGCAAGAAAAAAACAGAATGCGCGTAGTTTTGAGTGCTAGCACCTCAAGATAGTTTAGATCTGGTGGAAGTATAGTGAGCCCAGCAAGAAAAGCAAAACAGTTCAACTACACTCAAGAAACTTTTTCCAACGCTAGGGTTCTAAAGAAAGCACATTATCCTTACTGCACTATACTTACATAGATATCAATAATTTATGTACAATAATTAATATGACATGGCAGTTTTATGGTAGCATCTCTCCCCCTTTTCTCTTTTTCAAAGCGTGACAAGAAAAAGAGAGACTTAAAGCAAAGTAAGAGAGAGAGAGAAAGAAAGAAACAATGAAGAAGAAGATTGATGAGTGAGAAAGAGAAGAACAGAATGATGGAAGTAGTCAGAACAGATATAGAGATACAGAGATGTCTATATTTTTGTTGCTGGGGCCGCTGTAATGTGGATTACAGTGCATAGGTTTATGATATTTTGTCTGAAAGTATAACTACTCGTTACAGGGAGCGGATTTTGGGGTTTTGCTGTTATTTTAAGTTTTGGTGTGGCCTTAAAGCAAATAATAGAAATATGGAAAGTGAAGTTGGCGGAAAATCGCGTACGAAAACGACAGATTGGAGGGGTTTTTGAAATCGAATTCAGAAAGTTTGACGGATGTGTTCAACCTATGTGGGAACCAAAACAGAAACTTAAGGCCCCGTTTGGTTTTATTTTTATTTTCTATCATTTTTATAATTTTTAAAATGTTAATTAGTAGAAATAAATTAAAAATAAATGTATATTTAGATGAATTGTTAGAAAAGTAATAATTATATTGGGTTTAGCAAATTATAAGTGAAAAAAGATTAAAAAAAATGGAATAGAGAAAATATATATGTTATTGGAATAAGATATATAGATTATTAAAAAATATACTTTAAAAATAAAAATAAAAGTGATGTTGAGCAAAAATACGTAAAAAGTGATGTGTTTTATTTTTAAAATAGTAAAAAATGAAAAAAATGAACTATGGAAATGAAACCAAATGGGGCCTTATGTATTTTTGAAAAATAAATTAATATTCTTTTACGATGGAAAATTATGATTATTGTATTTTTACTCATATCTTTCGCAATTATTTCAGATTATGATTGATATTATAATTTTTTTTGTGTAACTAATTTATTTGTTTATTTATAGCAATAATCTAATATTATAACTAAAATATATAGATAAATTGATGTTCAATGAGAGCCGTTGGTTAGGAGTGACCCAAAGTCATTTGAAGATCAACCCAAGTCGATTTATTTCAAAATTTTAACAAGTCAAATCAATCAATATTTTATTTATTGATCAATAACGATAATTGAACCTGGAAACGAAAAACTAATTAGGGTTGTTGCTTTTCGAATGGAATCCCAACAAAAATTCCATGATTAAAAAAAAAAACACTATAGTAGCATAAAAACAATAGATATACTTTGCAACATGGAATTAGTACTTATAGGACACTGTTGGAGTAGATATGTACAATTATGAAATGTTGGCATGTATCCCTAATAAACAATCCACTTTTAGGGTCAAATTGAATACAATCAAATTGTACTTAGGAAGTGTTTGGATATATTCTATCTTTTCAGGGGTATTATAAAAAATTCTAAATATAAACCCTAATCAAGGGAATTATGTGGCCCCATTGTTAACTGTGTTAGTGACAATTTTAAAGTCAATATGGATTGATTGAAAGTGTGGTGGTTTGGAATTGAGTGGAGCTTTGCTGGATTAGCAAAGACAATAGCAACTAAGCTGAATTATTGGCATAGTGACAAAGCACCAACCATGCTTTAAAAGATGTCATCAACTCCAAAATTGGATGTGTTTTGAGTATTTATAAAGGAAGTAATGAAGGTACATGTTAGAAATTTGACCTAAAATCCTATTTTTATTTACTTATTATTGATCCATCTTTTTATTATAAATGTATATTTTAATTAAATTTTGAAATTTTTTATACTTTCAATTATTCAAAATAATATTATTGAAATTGCTTAATGTTGCCGTTTCGAAATGCAAAAGAGAGAGGTTGGCGTTTAGTTTCGATTGAAGGAGATAATGTCAATATTATCAAAGCTATTAACAATAATGTGTAAGATGAATTTTCAAAAGGAATGATACTTAAAGAGCGTCGATTTCTGACTAATACATTTGATAATGTTGAGTTCATATTTGTTCGTCGTTCTGCTAATACACTAGCGCACTCTCTTGCTAAACTTTCTAGTTGTTTTAGTTGTCCCAACATTATATTGCCTTCAGACTCAGTTGATGTAACCTGACTTTGATTTATTTGCCATTTCCTCTATTCTAAAAAAAAAAATGCTTAGTGTTAAAAATGATTTTTTGTATTCTCTAAACCATCGAAACATGTTAGTTTATCAAATTTAATGATCAACTAATGTATTATTTAAATCCATTTATTACAAAGTTATACTATTAGACATAAGAAGTTGATATTTTGACAACATTTTAAAATTTTTAATTGTTTATAATGATTTCATTTAATCCTTGCCATTATTTATGGATTTATTGTTTTTTTTTTTAAATATGTCAATTGACTACATTTAAGGACCTTTAATTGATCATTAAATTTAATAAAAAAGAATGGGACCTTTTGACCACAATTTTACAATTTAAACCAAATGTTTGTTTCTTGTAATTTAAACTTTTTTAATTATGTAGAATAGTTTAAATGGCTGTCTAACATTAACTGTGAACGAAACATATCTTTTAAATCATTGAAATATACCAACTAACAACTTTAATATACTTTAATAAATACTTTAAGTTTACTCACACGCATAAATTATGAAAAAATTTCAATCAAAGTTGATTTAATTTACATAAATTTCGTGCGTTTCAATCAATATATTAAATAATGCACCGAATTAGATAAAATATTAAAATGATTAAACAAGTTGAATGTTAATAATATATTATGGATAACATTCATCCTCTTTTAATTTTTTCTTATTTTCATTTCATGATTCTAATTTTATATTAAAAATATTGATATCAAATTCTTGGTAAAGTATTTTTGCATTGATTTGTCCTTTTGTTTGTCCACGTATTTTGAATCTCTTCAATAATTTGTATACAATTGTCAATAATTGCATCATAACTCTTTTAGTTACACTGATTCGCTATATGATTTATAAATATATTTTTTATTTCTTTATTTTTACAATAATATCCTACAAGAAAAATATAAATGACTGTTAGAGTGATTAGTTAAGCAAGGCGTGTAAAAACTTATTTTAATTGCGAGTTGGCTTGTATTCTTTTAGACCTATGAAATACACTGTGGAAAAGTATTTTAACAATGTATTTAATAATATCAGTATGTAATATTCATATAACCCTTCTCTATTCATATTAGCATTTTGTATAAAGGTTGGTATATTATGAATAATGTACGAACAAGACATAAAAGACATTAGACAGCAAACCATTCAACCTACTTAGTTGGATATTGTTTGCTATTACTTATGCCTCAATAACACTTTCCATCTCTATCATAGAAAAACAGTATTGTAAGCCAAATGCTTTCCTTGATTAAAAACTCTTATGACCTATTAGGTTAGAACTCGAAGCAACTTACTACTTAGGATGGTAAGCTTTGCCCCCCTTACATAGGAGAAGGAATCTTGAGAAAGAGACTTAAGAGCTCATCAATACATGGATCATAGTAAATGCCATTCCCCACTGCACTATATGTAGGTTCACCCTATTATTCACCCATCAATAAATGGAAAATTTTCTTTTTTCTTTTTCCAAAGATATGATACAAATTGTCAATATATATATATATATATATTTATATATTTTGTTGTGACTGGTTTGAGTTCAAATACATTCAAGTAATTAATATTCGATATAAATGTAGAAAACATAGGTGTGTATTGCTTGCTTGTTGAAAGTAAAAATAGAATGGCCAATCGTTCAATATATGATGTTTTAAGACCTCACTAATTAGCTATCAGCTTATGAGTTCATAATGCATTAAATGAACCTCAAGATGAAGAGAGAAGATCAATCTCACATTCAATATCTTAATAAGGCAAGTCAGAGGAAAGGCAGGTGTCTCAACATTTTGATAGGAAGGAGATACATAAAACCTCAATGAAGTCAATTCAAGATCCTCCGCAGTTCTTGAATATGACAAGAGAATGTAATAAAAGGGGTTCCACTAACAATCGTATTATAATAGCTCCTTGTTCTCTCTCATTAACAAAAGAAGGTATCTATTCTGATCAACATTATTTTTGAATGCACTGAAGAGATAGAATAGAATAGCTAATCTACCGATTTAACTCTAGTAGTTGATGAGTTATGAGCTAGCATTAGTTTTATGGTATTTATGTTATCTATAGGTTCTTAATTTTGATTTTATGCATGGAATTTTCTTTGTACATTTTGGGGGGAGGGGGGGGACCCTATAAAAGGAGGTATACAATTTTACCAATCAAGTTATATATATTTAACACATCACACCAAATGATTTTTCACAAAAGTTCAGTTGAATAATATGTAAAATTTGAATTCAATCAATACGTGTTTGAAATATTTTTGTGGAACAAATAAAATAAAGTAAAATGATATTTCCAACAACCAAACAAGTAACTGATTGATTAGGGAGGTCCATGTCATTCATTCTCATCCAATATTTGCTGCCTTTGGCTTTTGCGTTAGGACGACACTCAGAATAATTTGACACGTCCAATCCTATGTGGATTGTGCTCTATATTTTTTTTGCTTTAAATACAACATCCAAAAAAAATTTAAATACTACCACGGCTCTAGGGCCCATTTGGTTTCATTTCCGTAATCCATTTTTAGATTTTATAATATTTAAAAATAAAAATACATCATTTTTTTTTATATTTTCACTTGATATAATTATTTTTTTTTATTTTCAGAATATATTTCTCAATAATCTATATATATATATATCTTATTTCTCTATTTTATTATTACCATTTCTTTCCATCTACAACTTAATAAATTCAACATAATAATTACTTTTCTAACGATCTATTCAAATATAAACTCATTTTCACTAACTTAGAGGGTGTTTGGGTGAGCTTATAATCTTGTAAACATCTTATATCTTTGAGAGCTTATAAAACGGTAAAAAGTGTTTGGTAATTTTTTTTTAAAAGAGAACTTATAAGATTCTAAATTAAAATGTTATGAGCTTTTAAGCTCTTTTTAAAAAAATAAAAAGCCTCTAATTTATTTTGAAAATTTTAGCAAGTTAACTTAATTTTGATCATATTAATTAAAAATTATCATTATTAATTTTTATAAGCTCAAATATCTTGTTTTGTCAAAACACTTTAAGAACTTATTTATTCAAAAAATCTAATATATTATAAGCTCCAAAAATATATTATAAGATATATGAATTTATAAAAAAATTTAAATAAATTTAGTCAAATACTCTTTTAACTTTTTAATTTTTGAAAATTATGAAAATGAAAATAAAACCAAATGGTCCCTAAACTCATTTGTACCTAATGAGAGAGAGAGAGAGAGAGAGAGAGAGAGAGAGAGAGAGAGAGAGAGAGAGTTTTCTCACCTCACCTGTCACTAGGGTAGGGATATTCATTAAAACAACCTTATTCGATGAACTCAATAATTCAAATCAAACCAATTTAATTGGTTCGGATAATTTGTTTTGATGAGATAAAATTCGATTAAATCCGATTACATTTGGTTTAGTTATTGGATTTTACATTCATCAACTCGATCCAACCCGACTCGATTAATTAAAATAAATAATAATTTATTTTTTTTAGATTATGACTTTTTTGCTTATATTTGTATTTAATGTTCAACTGAAATTAAAATTTGGGATTTTATATTATCAATTTTAGTTTGTGATAAAGAAGAAAATAATTTATAACAATCATGATTTATAGTGCTCTTGTGCAATATTTTGTCCTTTTGAATTTTGATGAATATTTTGAGAATAATTTAATTGTTTTGATTTTCTAGTAATTGACTGGTTGAACCGGTAGTTAACCAGTTCACACTTTTTGTTTTTTTACTTTTTGGGTTTTTTTGGCTTTTTAAAATTACACAAATTGAAACCATTTATTTTGACTTGGTAAACTAATGGTTTTGACTATTAATTTTTAAAAGTTAAAACTTCAAATAATACAATAACGAATACACAAACTCACAGGACAAAGCTTCCCCCGGACTATTTCCTTTCCTTTCCTTTCTGCCTCCATTCTCCACTCCCCTGCTGCTGTTACTGCCGCTGCTACAAATTCTAAAAAAAATAGAGAGCATATTACAAGATTTTATTCCCATAGTTCGTAGTTCATCCTCTTCAACTTCAATATTTGAACATTAAATGGTAAACCCACTCCCATTCAAGAATGTCCTTTTTTTTTTTTAATTTCCATACTATTTTTAATGTGCCTATTGCTTTGTATTGGTACTCCACTATGCTACATTGGGAATGGTCGGGATAGCTCAACTGGTAGAGCAGAGGACTGAAAATCCTCGTGTCACTACTTCAAATCTGGTTCCTGGCACATGGTTAATTTGTATGAGGTCTTTCTTTTATAAATTGGAAAAAGGATTTGCAGTCCCCCGCCTTACCACTCAGCCATGCCGCCAAAATGATACAAAATAGATGCAAATTTTCCCAGATTACTGAATTTTTATTGTACTTGCATTTTGACTCCTGTTTTCCTTAATCCTTTTCCTAAAAGAAAGACCCCTTTTTGATTGGATTTGATCCATCATTTGGATTGATTGTATAGTATCTGGAATTTTCGATATTCCTTTTTATTTCTCATCAAACGAATGGCATCTTCTTCTGGAAATCCTAGCTAGTGTGAGCTTATCCATGCAGTTATGCACTCTTCGAATAGGAATCCGTTTTCTGAAAGATCATGGCTTTCATACTTTGGTGTGTTATGTCAATGACACCAAAGGGGTATTAAATGAATGGAATTGGGATATGGATGGAATATAATGAAATAGAACCACTTTGAGGTTCCCTCTGAAATGAGGCATGGAAGAGAGCCACTACGAAGAAGTTTCGGGAATTTTGCCTCTCTTTCAAAGAAGAAAATTTTCTTGCTACTAGGGTTTTTTTTTCTTTTCTTTTTTTTTTTCTTCAGATTTTTTTAATTTAATAATTGATTATTATAATTACTAGGCAAGAAAATTAGTAGAATAAGAAAATTTTATTATAATAAAGATTATTCTAATAAATTGATTTTAACAATTGATTCTAATAATTTTATTATAATAAAATTAAAAATATTTAAAATGTTATCAGAATCAACTTTATTATAATTATTAGGATAAGGTTTATTAGTATTTCAATTTTATTAGAATAAAAAAATTAAAAATGTTAGTATTTATATTGATTCAATCATGAAGTGAATTATTAAAATTATTAACTAGGCAAAGTTTATGGTATTTGATTTTGCGTAATAGTTTTAATTTTCTTTAACAATTGATGGGTTTTCAATTTTATTATAATTACTAAAATAATATTAAAATGGAATCTAGAATATGAAAATTAAAAATTTTAGTATCTACATTTGATTAATTCATAAATTATTGAAATGAATAATTAAACTCTTGAAAAAATACTTTATTGGATGGTTAGCAATTACTATTTTTATTTTAATTATCTGAATTGTATCTTAACATGTTGTAGTTGATCTATTTTATTGTTGTACTAAAAATTTCTTTTCTTAAAATTGTAGGACATGGAAAATGCCATTTCCTCTGCACTACCTACGCCATTATACCAATCACAATCAGTAAAATAATATGGAAGTTGTGGTCAAAATCCTCGTCAAATGAATTACGTGGCATGGAAGCATTGCTATTAGGTACCTTCAAGTGGCAAGACTCGAACTTTCAAATGTTTGTATTGCAATCAAGCAATCAGTGGTGGAGAAATCAATTGAATGAAGCAACGTCTTGCTGAAATTACTGGTAATGTAAAGGCTTGTCTCAAAGTTCCTGCAGATGTTCGTTTTGAAATTAAATGAGCAATAATTGAAGTTTCACAAAATAAAAAGGAGAAACATGCATCTAAGTTGGATTTGTATGATAATACTGCATGTGATTTTGAAGGAAATGATGTTGAAGAAATTTCAAATCCAACTAGTAATAAAATGCAAATGGTAGTAAAAGGAAGAAAACAGCTTACATTGAAAGTTACATGAAAGTTGATGGTAGTATAAATTTATTTCAACCTAGTATACAAGCAAAATTGCAAAGTAAATAAATATGGCATGATACTGATATGGCTATTGCTTTGTGGATTTATGATTGTTGTATCCCAATCAATGTTGTGAATTCACCATATTTTCAACAAATGATAAGTAGGATAGCAACAATGGGGCATGGATACACTAGTCCTTCTTATCATGCTTAAGAATTCCTTTATTTAAAGAAGCAAAAACTCAATGTTAGTTGTCTATTGATGCTCTTCAATTTAAATGGGTTGAAACTGGTTGTACAATTATGGGTGATGGTTGGACTAATCAAAGTCACAGGTCATTGATAAATTTCTTGATTTATTGTCCATATGGAATCTCATTTATTAAATCTATGGATGTTTCGGATGTTGAAAGTGATGCAGAAACTTTGTATAATCTTTTTTCTGAAATAGTTGAGATGGTGGGTGTTAATAATGTTGTTCACATGGTCACAGACAATAAAAAGAACTACAAGAAAGTTGGAAAATTGCTCCCTAACAAATATTCTTCAATTTATTGGTCTCCATGTTTTGCTCATTGTATAAATTTGATAATGAAGGATGTTGGAGAATTAATTTTAGTGAAAAATTTGGTAGTTCTTACTTCAATGATCACAGTTTTTGTGTACAATCATAAGTGGCCTCATGCATGGTTGAGGAAACGAGTTGGATTGACTGAAATTATTCGTCCGGGGTATACTCGTTTTGGCACAACATTTATAGCATTGAAGAGTCTTTATGATCATAAAGAACATTTGAAAGCTATGGTCGTAAATGCAGGGTTCAAAAAGTTTTTGAAAACTGAAAAGGGTAAAGAGGTTAAGCAATTTGTTCTAGATAGCACATTTTGGAACAATTGCTTAATTATTGTGAAGATTATGGGTCCGTTAATAAGGCTATTGTGCATATGTGATTTTGATGAGAAGCCTTCACTAGGCTATGTTTACGAGGGGACGTGGAGGGTAATAAAGGGCATTAAGGAATTATTCAAAAATAAGGGTATTTGTATAACACTTATATTGATATTGTTAATGATAGGTGGGATAATATGTTGCGCAAACATCTCCATGCAGCTGCATTTTTCTTGAACCTTGCATTTCAGCATGATCCAGAGAGCCCTTCCCAAAGTGCCGAGGCTATGAATAGTTTACTTGATGTCAGTGAGAAGCTTTGTCCTGGAGTAGATAATGTGTTGGATGAAATTAGTATGTTTCGAGAGCGTAGAAATAGTTTTGGAAGAAAATTAGCAATAAATAATGCAAAAACTACTCGACCTGGTACGTATTTTATATTTCTTATTTAGTCATTGATATTTTTTTTTAATACTTGATGTGATTTTCATCTTATTTGTGTGCATGGTGTATAATTATTTTTTAAGATGAATGGTGGAGGATATTTGGTAATGACGCACCAAATTTGCAGAAAATTGCTATTAAAATATTGAGTCAAATCTCACATTCTTCTAGATGTGAGCGTAATTGAAGTGTATTTGAACGCATTCATACTAAGAACAGGAACAGGTTGGAGCATCAAAGATTAAATGATCTTGACTTTTTTTATTATAACTTGCGCTTGCAACATCGGTAAGAATTAATAATTTACTTTTATTTTGTCTTTATTTAATTTTTATATTTTTAGTAATTGTTTATATTATCAATTATTTAGCACTTCATATTCTTAACTAAAAATTATATTTCAAATGTTATATGATATTTGTAGTGGTAAACAAAGAAAAAGGTCATATGATCCTATTGATTATAAATGCATTGATAAAGTCGACTTTTGGGTAATTGAGGAGGAGCCAAGTGGAGAGCTTGATTGTGATGAATTGGAAGAAATGATTGAGGACGAGATGTGTAATGAAAATTTGCATCCACCTAGAGATTAATAATACACTTAATTATCTAATATTTATTCACAAATTATGTTGATATATAACTTTCTTATAATTTTGCTCATATTATGCAGTTATCTGTCTAGATGATGAAGATGACACAATTATTGCCAATGATCAAGTTGATTTGTCAAAATTTGGTGGCAGCTCAAACTCAAATGATGGTGAAGTAAATCGTATTTTAAGGCAACAAAGGAATTACCTCATTAATGAAGATGATGACTAAAGACTTTGAGCAACAATGTAGTTTTTGGAACTTAAGTTTATTTATTTGAAATCTAATGATGTGGTTATATTTTGGATACTTGATGGTTGAATTTATTGTTGTTTTCTTAATTTCTACTGGAATATATTGGATATTTAATATGTAAAAACTTGTTTTATTTTGTTAAATATTGAACTTGAAACTTGAAGGGATGCTCATTTATATTAATATTAAATAGTTGTGTGTTGCTATTTGAATTAGATTATATATTTGTAATTGATTAATAGAGAAATGACATTTTCTAAAGAACTATTTGAAGGGAAAAAAATGATTAACATATGGAGATTTTTTTTTATTTCTATATTATTAAAATTTTTCTATTTTTTGCAATATATTAATTATATTATATATATATATAAAATTAAAAATAATTATTACGTTATTATGACGTCAAACCGGTGGTTTAACTGGTTGAACCAGTAACTAGTAACGTCGCCGGTTCTTTGTCTGGTCCTATTTTGAAAACATTGGTTTTTCCCCTTGAACCCGATTACTCAAACCAAACAAATTCGATTGATCTAGATCAGTTTAGTTTGGTTCGGGTTCAAAAATTAAAAACGATAAAACCCAACTTGTCCCGACCCAATTAAAAGTGATCAATTCGAATTCATTTTTCCCTAAACTCAAATCAACTCGATCTGTAAACACCCTTGCATTAGGGTGTATTCTGCACAATAGACGAGATGATAATTTCAAATTAAGAGATCATGTACTACAAGCTTCAAAAATAAATTTTATCTTCAAATATATCTCATAAATTCTCAAATATTCTAAAATATTTTTCGCACACAAACTCTAAACGCCTGAAATATTTTTTCTCTGATTTTGATGAATTTTTAACTTAGAACTACAACAAAAAAAATTAAATAAAAATAAGAACACAAAATAAAATTAAGGCTAAATTGATAACCCAATGTCATAACTGTAGTTTTTATTGATATTTGAGAAGGCAGCATGGATTAAAATAATAATTTATCCAAAATTTAAAAAAAATTATGACGATATAAATATTTTTCCTTGCTCAAGGACAAAATTGCCATTTACCAAGAGAAGTTCCACCCAAAGTCGTGGGTTCTACATATTCCAGAGAAGGCCCTGCATTGAAATGCTGTACCATATTCCTCAAAACATGTACGAGAAGACGTCGGCCGAAGTGTGACAGCAGTCTGTAAAATGATAATGCCACTCTTATTTTTGTTGCACCCGGATAAAGGTACAACAATCGATGCACAATATAACATCTAGAAGCTTTTCACAAGTTGTACCTTGACCTGGAATTAACACCAGAACCGCCCTTCTCTCATTTTTACTTCTTTCTTCCCCATTATTGCCCTTCCTAACCCTCTGTAACTCGAAATTTGGCAGCCTATACATACATACGCACATAAATATATATATATAGATATACACATACATGTATACTGGTAATTTTTTTTAATTTATAAATAATAAATAATTGTGAAAATGGATGATGGAGAAGGGGGCTTAAGTTTTGATTTCGAGGGCGGGCTAGACACGGGCCCCAGTCATCCGACTGCATCCGTGCCCGTAATTCAATCGTCGGCGGATGCGAACACCGCTTCCGGCACTGCGGCGAATGTCAATAACTCTTCTGCAGTGGCTGGGCCCGCGACGCAGGCGGCGGAGGGGATGGGTGGTGGGGCAAGGCGGAGCTTCCGACAGACTGTGTGCCGACACTGGCTGCGATCACTGTGCATGAAAGGCGATGCTTGTGGATTCCTTCATCAGTACGACAAGTCGCGGATGCCGGTTTGCCGATTTTTTCGCCTCTATGGAGAGTGCCGTGAGCAGGATTGCGTGTACAAGCACACCAATGAGGATATAAAAGAGTGCAATATGTATGTATACGAGGTGTTTTGCCTTCAATTTTCTTCATTCAGTTTAGTAATGAAAATTCTTCTTTTCTTGCAATATGAATACGATAGATGGATAAATGGATATATCTTTAGTTCTGTTTCTTTGATGCTTTTAGATAATTGGAACAGCTGTTGCTCTTGTTTGGCAATAGGAATAAAACAAGTGCATGATTTGCCAATGTATGCGTTGGTGTTGGTCAAATATATTCGCATGCATCATGACGAGTTAGATTGAGATTTTTTTTTACACTCATACAAAATGACTTGAGGAGGGTGGGCTTTGGTGCAAACGTAGTTGTTATCCCATTGTGACATAGAGATCAAAGGTATGATTTGTGGAAATAGACATTTGCCTAAATGCTTCCCTCCACTGTGCATGGAAGCAAACCAGAATTTTTCACTTGTTAGGCAACAAAGGGTGCATGCCATATCTCATCTTCTCTCTGCTTCGTGTCTCTAGATACAATTGATTCATTGTGGTTCAGGAGAAAAATAAAATGATTACATCTTTTATGTCCACATTTTCATGGTCTGAATTGTAAGTTCTTTGAAGATCTGTTTCTGACTGGTGGTGGTATGTCTCAGGTATAAACTTGGATTTTGTCCAAATGGCCCTGATTGTAGATATAGGCATGCAAAACTGCCGGGACCTCCGCCTCCTGTAGAGGAAGTTCTTCAGAAAATTCAGCAATTGACGTCGTACGGCCATGGAAATAAATTTTATCAGAACCGTAATACAAATTATGCTCAGCAGGAAAAGTCTCACTTTCCCCAAGGACCCAATGGTACAAATCAAGTAGGAAAAATTAGCACGACAGAATCCAATAATGCACTCCAGCAACCACAACACGTGCAGCAGTCTCAACAGCAGGGTAGCCATGGACAAATGCAGAATCTTCCTAGCAGCCAGCAAAATCCAGCTAGTAGGACTGCTACACCCCTGCCCCAAGGAACATCTAGGTGTGTTCAGAACAAGGTCTTTAATTAGGTTGCAAAAACAGTTAATGTACTTATACTTCAAAGTTTTTCTAAGAGATCTTCTCCCACATCAGCTGTAACTAACCAGTTGGCACGTGTTTAATGTCTTATTACTGCTCTCTGGATGATGTACTTAATATACTTGCTTATGTCCATTTGTTCTTTTGCTGATATGTGAACACGTAGGAAGAATTGATGTGAGCGATGTACATGTTATTTAGCCACTGCAACACTTTTAATAAATATAGACATTCTCTTTGTCATTGCTTCTATGCATGGGTTTCGAATTGTACTGAAGCTCATCAAGTTCTATTGGGAAGCTAGGATTCTTATATTATCCGATAGTCCAGAAAAGAAGTGCTCCTAAATAGGTCACAGAAATATGGAAAAACTGAAAAAGTTACATTTATTAGTTTCTCTCTCTAGGAGAAATTTTGTTCATGCATCAATTCTGCTATTCTTAGGAAAACTAAAACTTCTCTAGCTGTATAAGTATTCATTGATTCTAGATAGGTGCTTGGTTTTCCTCTTCTGCAGCTTGCATCTTGTGGAGACAAGAAAAATAAAGTCTTGTTTGTTAATTGTTCTTGATAGTTGATCCAAGTACTCTCTTTACCTGACAGACTATACTTTCTTTCCTTGGATTTTCATTTTTTGATTTGTTTATGGGCCTAACTATATGTAATACCTTAGGATTGGCTGGTTAATCTGATTTTATGGAAGCTTTAAAATATGCTTCCATAGAATGAAGCAGGTAATGCTTTAAAATCTTATTACCATATGCAATTTCAGATTTCAATTCAACATAATATCTGTGTAAAACTCGGGTCTTGGGCTGAAAGTGGGCATGTTTTGCCTGTTTTTTCTTTTCTTTTCCTTTCTTTTCTTTTT
>JACGDI010005724.1:948887-961990 GCA_014898725.1 Jacaranda copaia | reverse complement strand
AAAAGAAAAAGAAAAAAAGGGAAGATAGGATTATTCAGTTTAGGCACTTCCACTTACAGACATTTTCCATGTGCACATGGTTATAGGTACTTCGTGGTGAAAAGTTGCAACCGCGAGAATCTGGAGCTGTCTGTACAGCAAGGAGTATGGGCAACTCAGCGAAGCAATGAGGCTAAACTCAATGAAGCTTTTGAGTCTGTTGATAACGTCATTTTGATATTTTCAGTTAACAAAACTCGACACTTTCAGGTGGGTTCGTCACGTTATTGACAACGGTATCAGTTTGAGTGCTTATAACTTAAATTGCAGAACAATTATCTCTCCCCCACCCCCCACCAAAAAAAAGAAAAGAAAAGAAAAGAAAACAAAACAAAACTTTATGTTTTTTTTTAAATATTAAACAGTGACTACCTATTTATGCATGCCATGATGGATCTATTTGTGGATTACTAGGGTTGTGCAAAGATGACATCCAGGATTGGAGGCTCTGTTGGTGGAGGAAATTGGAAACATGCTCATGGAGCTGCTCAGTATGGGCGAAATTTTGCTGTCAAATGGTTGAAGGTACTTACCAGATGGCACATTTATTGAAGTTTAATATATGTTGAGGATCAACAGTATTCAAAACTGTCTGCTATGAGATGATTGAAACATATGCTATTCAATCCTTGACAGCATTCTTTTGAGAATGTGTAAAGATGATAGGGAATAGTTTCTTTAGTATCAATTTTTGAGACATAGCATTGGTCTGGTCAAATAGTTCCAGTAGCTTGAGATTAGAGAATAATGCATGGTTAGAAATACTATGGTGAAGATTTATCCAACTGTCTTCCAGCATACAAATTTGCGTTTCTGTTGGTTCAACAATCATATTTTCCTGCTGGAATTTGGAAGTCGTCTACTGCTTATATCTTCACTAAAGCTGTGAGCCTTTCTACATGACCTATTTTATTTCTAATACATCCTTTGGCTTTCATAATACTTGTGAAAGAATTTCTTTCATGACAATTTTCAAACTTGTTAGACCTAGTTTTCTCAATTTTATTGCCTTTACATTTGCATTTACACGTCTTTATCTTGTTCTTAGTTGCCAAGTTTTGAGAATTATAGAGTTCGAGGCAAATGCTGCTCTAGAATGACAGCCTTCAACGCACTATCTATCTTGATCCTTCCCTTCTCCTTGACTCACAATTTAAGCAAGAGATCTACTGTGAGATTACTAGATGGCAATTTATTTGACCGAAGATCAATATTGGGTCTATATTTTGCCTGTTAGACTTGCCTGAAGAGTTGGTCTACATGTAGCCTCTTACAAGCAAGAAAAGTTGAATACTAACTGGAGCCTGAGATATATCTTGTGCTCTAAAATAATATTATGTCTTGGTTATAGAACTAATATATTTTGCTTTATGTTTCCGCATATGTTCGTTACCTCATTGAAATTACAAATTTAGTTATTGCTGTCACTGAGCACAAATTTCTTGATTCAAACAAAAAATTACTTTCTTCCATGATAATGGTGCTTGTTTTTGCCACAAGAAATCAAATTTTAAGTGCACCCTCTTCTTTTGTGGAATGCTCAATGGCAGATTTGACCTTCATATTGTATACTTGGAAATTAGTGCCTTGGGATGAGAGTAGTTATCTTCATTGTCATATTGTCAATTTTATGTACAATACCTGAAGTTTTTCACTATCACTTTCTAGCTGACAACCTGGTAAGGCACTGCGCATTGTTTATGTTTTTAACTTAATTACTGTACAATGTAGGAGACATTTCAAAAAAACAAGTATTATGCATGTTCTGTGTGTTGATCGTTGTAAAGGACATATTCTTATTAGATTACTAGACTTATACTGATACATTAATGGTCAAACAGACTGCTTTTCTGCTTCTTATCTATATATCCCAGTCATAAATATTCTTTTTGCCATTTGCATTCTTTTCTGAAATGTGATACTGATTTTGGATCTAATTTAACTGTTACCTAGATCCAGTTACTCTGGGCATCCATCATAATCTCGCACTGGAGTTGCACCTTTTGTTTTGGTATTTTCAGTTTTTGTGGTGTATAAATACTGAAGTTAACTAACCATGATACATTCATGCAGCTTGGTGAATTGTCCTTCAACAAAACTCGGCATTTGAAAAACCCATACAATGAGAACCTACCAGTGAAGGTACTTGAACATTGCTTTCCAAAATATATTTTATGATTATCAAGTTCTATGTTTTTATAGTGAACATATTTTGTCAATCAAGTGCATTGCAGTGGTACATTGGCGCAAAGCAATTAACCCTCGGTGTTGGGAAGATCTTTTCAGTGTCATTTTAGATGATTTGGAGGATGTTGTCCTCATTTTGTTTCAGCATTGCTTCAGCTTTTCATATTGTCGTCTTGCTTTCCTGAATATTTGTCATGCTCCATCTGGAGGCAGGCTATTTTGGACATAACCTTTTTCATCCTGTTGCAGATAAGTAGAGACTGTCAGGAACTGGAGCCTTCCATTGGTGAGCAGTTGGCATCCTTGCTCTACCTTGAGCCAGACAGTGATCTTATGGTAATTGCATTTCTTGATATTGAGTTAAGGGTATTTCACTGGAATTGCATGAGTTTCCTGTTGTACTTCTTACCTATAGTGCGTCAAAGCTATTGCAGTTATTATTTCAGATATGGCCATGTAAATGGTTGCACCCAGTGTCTATGATGTTTAGATGATCTATTCTTTTGTATTTATTGGCTGATTAATAATTCAATGCTTTATTATAGGTATGATTATTCTGATGCATGAAGCATCTACTTCTAAACTGTATGTTCTATGAGGAAGCAACATGAGTATTACAATTATGCAATTACTTTATGGTGCATTATGCTATATTGCATTTGAACGGGCATCACATGATTGAAATTGGAAATTATTATTCTTTTTCTTTAGGCAGTTTCGCTTGCAGCAGAAAAAAAACGAGAAGAGGAGAAGGCAAAGGGAGTGAACCTTGAGAATGGGAGTGAAAATCCAGACATTGTGCCATTTGAAGATAATGAAGAAGATGAGGAAGAAGAAAGTGAAGAAGAGGATGAAAGCCTTGGACAGGTTTTCGTAGCTGAGGGAAGGGGAAGGGGCAGAGGAATGACATGGCCTGCTCAGATGCCTTTTGCGCGTGGGGCTAGGCCTTTCCCTGGGATGCGAGGCTTTCCCCCCAACTTGATGGGGGGTGATGGATTTTCTTATGGACCTATGAACCCTGAAGGTTTTCCAATGCCTGATCCTTTTGGTATGGCTCCTCGTGGCTTTGGACCATATGGTCCTCGATTCTCTGGTGATTTTGCAGGTCCTGCCCCTGGGATGATGTTCCCTGGTCGGCCCTCTGGTGGATTTGGCATGATGATGGGTCAAGGAAGAGCTCCTTTCATCGGTGGAATGGGTGTTCCTGCTACTGGTGCAGCAAGAGCTGGCCGACCAGTGGGCGTGCCCCCTTTCTATCCCCCACCTCCAGCACAACCTTCTCAAAATTCTAATCGAGCTAAGAGAGATCAGAGAGCACCAACTATAGATAGGGATGATACTTCATACCAAGGTAAGGATCAAGAGATGAAAGGCTCTGTTGGTGGACCTGGCGGTGAAGGGCAGTATCATCGTAGAGGGAAAGCTCAACAACAGGATCACTATAGTGCTGGAAACAGCCATAGGATTGATGAAAGTGAAAGCGAGGATGAAGCTCCAAGAAGGTCTAGACATGGGGAAGGAAAGAAGAGGCGGCACAGCTTGGAGGCAGATTCTAATGCTCTCGCTGATGAACCAATGTAGTGATGAGGTTGATAGCTACAGCAACTTGTTGCACACACTTGGGAGTTTGAAAATGTGTATTACAGAAAGCATAAATAAACTTTTAGAATGAGGAAGATTTAATTTTAACAGGATTAGTGTATGGTCTCATTCTGTGCATACGATATTGAATATAGTTGTTTCCTTCTGTTTTAATAGAGGGATACAAGTAAGTGAAGCTGCTGCATTGTGATCGTGTCAAGTTCCAGTAGTATAAAGAATTTATTTAATGGGAAAACCAAATGAGATGATATATGGATTTAATGAGCTCTTGAAATTTCACCAAGTGCTGGGCCATAACGAGTGTCTTGGAAGGAACCAACTCAATGAACTATAACATGCATGGAATCAAGCAGCCAGCACAATTTGACAATAGCAGGATACAGAAATTCCTAAGTAGCCTGATAAAGTGAAAACTCTTTCTGAGTTCACACATTTTGACTTGGGAAAGAAATATTTTCATGCCGCTTGGGCAAGAGAGTAACTACAAGATATGAACAAGATCTTGAAGATATGCATTATAAATATTTTAATAGCAAGTCAGGTTTTACCTAGCAGTGCAAATACTAACAAGGCGGGGTAAAAAGAACAGACCTAGCTGTTGGGCTTCAATTGAGCTGATAGCACTTTGTTGCACAAAGGCAGGAAGAGGTTAACAAGCTCATCAGCTTAGCCACCGTAAACCCTCATAACAAAGTAGGTTCCGGACATGCTTGTACCGGTCATAAGCAGTAGCAGCATCACTCCCAGAGTTAGTCCTCCCACCACATCAACACAAATTGCAGCATCATCTAGCCACAACTTAGCATAAGAATTTACACTCGTTCCTATAAATTAATTCTTCGCACATTCTGCAGGTCCAGAAGGCTCTTCATTTTCAGCATGAGAATCTACTTTTCCAATGCTTTGGTTCCCTTCACCCACTTCTGTGGATTGTGCAGGATTGGCACCAGAGTCCATCTCTTTTGAATCGGGTGACCCTCCACCTTCAGTCTCGGAACTATGTGTGGGCGGCCCATCAGCAGAACTTGGGGAAGCAGCCATTTTACTGGGCCCAACAACATCAGGTTGACCTTCTAATTCCACTTGTAGTTCACCATTGGGTAAAGATGGGTGTTGTTCCACTGCATTCAACGTGTTAATGGAATCCGGGGCTGGAGGAAGTTCAATAGAACTCTCCCTCCACTCAACCCACTCAGATGGTTTGTCAGACCCACTGGTTTCAGTTTGTCTGAAGGCCTCGGACAATTTGCTAGGCGCATTATCATCCAAATTTGTTTTCTGTTCAGGAGGTTCAGATGCAGCAGTGTCTGCCAAATCTTCAGCTCCCTCAACCATGATCTCATCATCAGCCCCTCCAACACCCTCACGCCCCTCAGTGTTGGGGGATGAGGAAGCAATTGAACCAGATGAATGCTCATCAACTATTCTCTCATCGTCAAATGCAAACCAATTGGAGTTTGTAAAAAGAGATCCACTGTTAACATGATCAAAAGTTAAGCTGTAAACAAGTGGCAAAGAGTGAATATATACAAGCACAAAGGGACATCATATGCCATGCAAAGCATTCACATCAAAATGCAATCCCTCTGCAACCAATGGAGCTGATATTTAGCACTGGCTCATAATTGCATTATCATGACATTTTTTGGCTAATTAAACCACAACACATCTCTAGCAGCAAGTCCTCAACCAGAAAAGGAAAAATGAATACAAAAATATTTTACCAATTGAAATTTCAGCGAATTTAACAAACATTCAAATAAATTAAGTAAGATATTTAAATAAGTTCCCATTAAAAAAAAAAACCATAAAAAAGTGTGCAGCCATCACAATTCACCAACCTCCTAACTTGTGGAGAAAATATAACAGAGGAAGAACTTGAACCTCAAAGCCAAAATAGCAAATTTAATCCTCATTTCCAGAAAAGGTATGAAAGTAATCAAACAAAATGAGCCTATCCACTTACCTTTCCCGGTCATCTCCCAATCGAAGGGAAGAAATGACAACTTCGGCAGATTCATCATCGAAGTACACATCCTGAAAAAGTTATTATAGAAACTTATTCAAATGCATAATGCTGTTTGAGATACAATCCAAAGCTTCATAAACATAAGATGAGAGGAATGGATTGTAAATATGATAATGGTGCAGAAACTGGGAAAAGATGCAAACCAATGCATAATTGTAGAAGATAAGGAATTGTCATTGAATGATCAACCTTGATCACTAAAACACAAAAAAATTACTTCACACAACTTCAAGACTTGGAATCTCTTCATCCACGGTGCAGCAGTCTACAGCAGTCAGCTATATTAATAGCTCTTACTTGACTAACAGTTCGCAAAATATCTGTGTTGTCTCTCTATATAAAAGTACAAAGTCCACTTATAAGTGTAATTGGCTGCCATCCCGCCATCCCACAAGTGTCCACCCACTATCCCTTGGTTTAAGCTGTCCTAGAGAATGTGGTCCACAACAACCAAATCTCACCTACCTAACCCATCATGGTCATTGAGAAAATGATGGAAAGTGTAGATCCTACAATTTACAACAAAGGTTTCAGAAACCTGACTACAGGATTTGATTGAGAGAGAGAGAGAGAGACCAAAAAAGAAAAAGGGAAGGAGAAATCAATTTCTTGGGTTATCTTTGTACCAGTAAACTTCACCATTTTATACCAAAGATGCCATTCATAAGTCATCCCCATCATTAATCTACTGATATAAAAGCCAGTGAAGATAATAATTAATGGCTCTTAGCCGCCATGTCCATACCTCATCATCACGTTGAAGAGAACCATGAGCCTGCACAAAGCAAACAGATGATGTTGTTTAAATGCACAAGGAAAACTATAGTAAGTAATACATCTATAGTCCTTTCAGCCTCCATTAAAATTCTAATCTTCTAGTGATGCAAAATGAACAAACGGAACACAGTAAAGAAACCAGAAAATAAACCTCCTCAATATCATCATTACTGTAGATTCCATATCGGAAGGCCTGGCTCAAGTTATTTGCCAAAGCTGCAACATCATAGTCTCTATCTTGGTAATCATCATCATCGCTATCTCTAGTCCGATCTTGTAGTGCAGTGGGCCTCCTGCAAAATCAATACAAATGACACAGCTAATATACGAGTTTCAAAGTTAAAATTGAGATTTAGGCTACTTAGCCATATAGCCTGCACAACTAAGAGATAGTGTAGCCAACAGAAATCAAGTCACTGAACAAAATCAGAAGAAATGAAGTAAGCTTACGCACCACCCATGGCATGACATAGACCTAACAGCTGAAGAATTATGACTTCTTCATGCTTCTCTACCAACAAAGAACAATCACCCTAAACAAACTAACTTATTATACCAATGTCACAAGTGAGAAGCTTACCTGTAGCCCATGAACCAAATGTTTGGTCGACTCTTTACTTTTTTTGTTCACATCTTAAATAACGATTGTTTTGTCAAATCTAATGAAATTTTTTAATGACAACAAATTTCCATTTATCAGACTAGATTTTTCTTGCCTTCATTTTTCTCCTTTCAAGACCTCAACTTGCTCTACCCAGATAACATGGCATCAGAAGCATAAGACATGGCTGCCTAGAAAAGACACAATAGCAGAAAAATCGACTGAGCCATATGCATGGGCATCTGAGTTGGTGTACATGTTTTAAGGATGCAGAGACTCAATTCATAAAAACTCACCCGCATGCCCACTGGAAGACATTTTCCACAGCGTTGCGCTTGAGCAGCACATTTGTCTGCCAATCAACCCAATCACCATTCTCCTGCCAATAAAAAGATAAGGAATAAACTTTGTTAGGAGATACTTGAGATGATTAACAGCATAGATGCCTGGAAAAGGCTCTGACTGCATCACGAGGTTGCCCTTAAAGTTAATGCGTGTATTTTGATAGAAGCATTCAAATATGGATATGATGATAATTCTTTAGATATATAGAAACAAAAGAAAAGCATTTGCTAAGCCAAGAAACATAAGAAAAGGTCAAACAAAAGTAGGAGCTTATCACAACAAAGTTGGAAATAGCTCTACCTCAACAAACATCAGTAACACTCAGCAAAGTAACAAAAAAGGTTGTTGGCGGGATCTAGGGGAACAGAGGCAGCCATGATACATCAAGCGAAAAATGACAGTGTTGACAAAAATAAAACGAAGATCGGAAAAACCTGCAGAAATTTCTGTATCTCACTGTTGCTATTTCCCAATTGAGCAAGTTTATTAGCTATGCGTGTTAGGTGACCAATACTTCCTATCCTGGGTGGCGATCTTCCCTCAGCAGGTACAGTAGGCTGCAAAAAACATTAAAAGAATTTGATTCTAGCATAATCCAAATCTACAGGCCAACACCATAGAAAGCTAGAAAATAAGAAACAGTTGAGTGTGCATGATAAGACAAATAAATGACAGAAACACCTACAAGTTTCATCTGTAGATATACAAGAGTATTACCTTGCTTGTATCAACAGCCAAAGTGGAGTTTTTTTCTGCTTCGAGGATTCTCCCAATAAGATTACAATCACGAAGAAGATGTTCAACAAACTGAGGATTCTTGCTCTCCAGGCAAGATATTACAATGTGTTCCACGTGATGATGTAAGAAATTATTGTATGGATACCTGAGAGAGAGAGAGAGAGAGAGAGAGAGAGAGAGTTTTCAAAATTTTGCATCCACATTAAAAATTAGTATCAGAAGGTTGTACAGGAGGGCAACTTACTCAAAAAACAACTCAAAAATACGTTTCACAGCGCCCAGGTGAATCAATTCCTTCTCTGCAACTTCACTGCTAACAGCCACCAAGACTGAGATGAACTCTATAATCTGAGAGACCGATCGTTGTTCGCAATCAGATTTTGGTTAGCGTTAATGAATTTTTCATATAAAGAAATAATTTTGAATATGGATATGGCAAAGATACCACAGGTGGAAGGGATATGGAAATACAGAAAGGAGTAATTATAAAAAATTGTAAAGATTGCGTAAGCATTTAAAGGCAACTAAGATCTATTTCTTGGATGTGCAAGTGAGTTTCTTAAAAGAAATTCCAAACAAAGCAATTCTACTGAAGAAGAGAAGTCCATTTAAACTTACACCTCACAAAAATCCAGAAATCATAGCACTCCTTTGAAACATAAAAAAGATACCTTCAAACGGTGCTTTCCTAGAGGAGGCTGCAATTTCCCATATGTAGTTGGCAGGAGCTGGTCCTCTGATGAAATATCCAACAGCTTGAGCAGATCACCTGCCCAATAAACCAGTGTATTGCCTTATTTCAAATCCATAACAAAGATTTGAGTACAACAACAGCAGGATTATGTGGTTCTACCCAGATATTCAGACTTCAAGGATCAAAATACATTCAGTTAGCATGCATTTCTATAATAACCCATAAGTTAATAGGTAATGATCTAGAAAAGGAGATGGCTGCAATAAAAACATTCAATTACTAGCAAGTTTATTTTTTTCCATGTTTCTTTGACTCAGCAAGCATTTTTCGAATTGTTGGGAGAACAGGCCATTATTGTAACTAATAACCAAATCAATTGCTTACAGCCATGCTGCACTTAAATCTTGACAATCAGTATCAACAGTGAAACAAAATTTCAGTGCATTGAATATGCTGCAATTGCTTAACATTAGGACAGCGCCGCCATCTTCATCCCACTGGGGCCTTGCTTTAATCATGAGAGTTAAGTATTGCATCCACGAGGTAAACATAAGTATTTGCATCCATAGAGATGTGGGTTCTTCCAAAGGCTTATCACGTAATCATCCACACAGAAAAATATGAATATATAGAAAGTGAATAGGTATTGTAAAGCTCCTGATATTCATAGTGAGTCCATCAATAGTTAACAGCTATGACGTTTAAATCTGATTCAGTAACAGAAGTGAAACAACCAAGACGAGTATATATGACAAGTGGGTGGGAGAAAATATTCTTCCAACAGTTTGGCGTTTAGCCAAATTATCAGTATCTTCTATGTTATAATTAAGGTGTGCTCTCTTGCATTGGCAAAAAGTAATCATAAAATTTGAAATCCATGTACTTACCCAAGCTCTCCAGCATGCCTTGAACAGTCTCAGGATTAGCAGCACTTCCTGGTGCATGAGTCATTTGGCGGGTATACATGTAATACGTCCCTGATGCTAACCTCTTGGGGTCTAACAAGGATATACAGACTGATAACAAGTTAACCAAAACAGATTTTGGCCTTGACTCCTCCAGAGCATGGCAAAACAATCTTCCTATAAAACTGTAACAGCAACCAGATTCCAATCAAGATATGAAAAAAGGGGAGAATTGGGGACCAAGGAGGACAGACTCTAACATAACCAATGCAACCTCGGGCTGGAGATTTTTGAAGCTAGCCCTGGTGGAGCATATCTAGTAATCGCACAAAGAGTTTCTGCAGCATTAGCATGCACTTCAGGGCAGTCCTGCATATACGCATTACGGCTGTTTGAAATTTATTTAAAAAAATTTAAAAGATAAAATGAATGTCCATCGAAACTTCTTAGGAATAAAGGACAACAAATCAACTGCATGTTGATAGGATTTGGCAGAATTTGGGCCTCAAAAGGCAGAATTTTCGTTTTCAAATTGCATTACTTTATAAACTTATGAAGATCAGAAAACTAGTATTATATCTTCAACTCATTCCCCCGGGGAAAAAAAAATGCAACTTCAATAAAAACATAGGCACCATATGCAGAGTTTGATGAATGAATAATTTAGTCCACAAATGGATAAATTAGCAAAAACATGAAAGCTGAAACAACTTCATGACCTCAAGTATCACAAAAAGAAGACCCATCATCAAACATTCAACTCAGGAAACGTAGAAGGCTCTAAAGAAGCACTAAAGATTTGAAGGTAAACAAATTAGTATCGTTATACCAGGTTCTACATGCTTACTGCAACTTACAGATGAACTGAATTTGTCAACAATCATCTCAAGCACATTCATATCTTCCAACCACTGCATAGACTCCGCATAGTTGGCATAAATATGTTCATCAGCACCAATTAGACGAATTAACACCTGTTCAACAAGAAATCTATTAGGATTATCAAGCCAAGATACCAAAAGATAAATCAGGGAGGGGAAGTGGGGGGCTGAAAACCATACCTCCATTATAGATGTAATTCCAATTAGGTCAACAAGTCTTTTAATGATATCCTGATGAGCCTGTGCGAACAGTAGGTGAACTTTTAATCTCCTGGGCAATTATATGTCAAATAATATAGCACAGTAGGCAGTAAGATAAAATTTCCAACGACACATGAATTAGCCCAAAGAGGACATAAAATTCTGAATATGAAATTTAAAACAAAAAAGTAATGGTTGAATCTACAGCTAATTGGAATAAATATCTTGGAAATGCCAATCTTTTGTAGTTTAAAATGCTTTAAATAGCCTAACATTCTAAAACAGAAAAACACATATTGCAAACTTAGAGCTTCTATATATTATACAAGGAGAAATTTATATGTTCTTAAAAAATCAATGCCCATAAACTCCAATATAAGAAACAACTATCACCACTTATACCATAGCGTGTGACAAATTAAATATTGTAAACTGATGTGGATGGCCATAATATTTGAAACTAAAGACAGAAACGGTACCCAAGACCTAACCATCAAGCACATGTGCATTAGCCTCAAAAGTAATCAAGATCATGTGTCACAATTTTCATGCTGATAGTTGGAAGAAAATAAGATGATTAGTAAATAGTTTTGAACTTACTCGTATGTAATTCATTAGAGGAGTTGTCTTCCGCAGCAAGAGGCATACCGCAACCTATCACATAAAGATTAAAGCGTCACATGCCTTGCATAATCAAAATACCTGCATGGTGAAGACCGCTATTTGTAGGATAAATGTAAGCAAAACACAGACATTATAGTTTAAAATAGATGTAATGCTGTGAATATATACAGTGCATACATATAAATAGTGAAACAATATAAAATGCCAACATTTAGTTCTTTATTTCATTCAAGTCCCATATGCTTCACTCCCTCATTTTATTTCTAAACCAAAACAAATCTCGTGTTTAGACCCCAACATCACTTGCAACACCATCTCGTAAAACAGGAGTAGTGGAGTACACAAATAGAATATGCATGGAGAGACTCCAAATGCTAAAATTAAAGATGCATACATGCAAAGAACAAAAAGTTTTCACACTCATACACTTATTATGCATGTATATGGACTTGGTGCATGGTGCAGAATCAGTACGCTTATTAGACAATGAGAATGCTTCATCAGTACGCTGAGCAACTGGATTGTCTCTGATAAGAGTTTTCTTTCTTCTTATCACGAAAGGAGAAGCTGATGGTGCAGAGAGATTTCATATTATGGTGCTTAAAAAGCTCAAATCTAGTATGATCCTTCAACCTCATTTATATCTACACATCAAACACTTTCCTTTAACCTCTTTTTTCTATTTTAGATCTTCTAAATTATGCTTGGGATAATAGGCATGAAACCATACTTAGAACCTACCCAACAAAGCATAATAGCATCAATGATCATACCTTGCTGAAATAACCAGCCAATAGAGTACTATGGGGGCGCTCAGGATCCAAGAAAGAGAATAATAGGTCCATCAACTGTGAACCAAAAGTAGGAATAAAGTTCAAAATTAAAAATGTCCAGCAAATTATAGAAAACAAGAAATATCTCTCTATTTCACACCTCCTCGTCTTCTACCAAAGCTTTGAGTATAATATCAACCTCACAAGTGAAAATCTCACAAGCAATGAAAGGAAATCTGCAGGCAGCAAGAAGGAAAGTTATTCATCCGTAGCTTCTGTTTTGAACACAATCACAATTTCATTGAAAAGGTTTTGGTAAATAGCAGCTTGGCAACATGCATACACCTAGAACCATCTGCAACGCATACTTAACTTGAATGTTCGTTGTTTCTCAGCATTCTCGGGAGCTTCTTCCACTATGTATTGAATCAGTTGTTTAACTGTGGCTCTTTCTCGCAAACTGCAAAGTTGGTTTTAACCTAGTTAGTGCAAGGTCAGAGGATCCTGAAGACTGACAAAAGAAAGAAACTTGCAAGAGACCATATGGAGCTTTCCTACTATTACCAAAAATAAAAGAAGTACCTGGGCCATCTTGAACAAGAGAAAGACAGTTTGGTTGATTAGAAAAGAGAAATAAAACATTAATGTTTAATTGATTGATCAAGATTCCTGGAAGAATCAGTTACTACAAAAAAAGAGCAAATATG
>JACGDI010005724.1:935098-948877 GCA_014898725.1 Jacaranda copaia | reverse complement strand
CCCCTAATACCTATCACAAATTCTTCTTTTTGCTTGTTGTGTTTTTACCTAATCTTATAAGCATTGAATTCCATTTACAGTGTAAAACATTCAGATAATCCCTTAAGCTAAGATGTAGTTTGGTTCAACTGTGAACAGCAAATTACTTCCATTCTACTTTGAGCACAAAATAATTATTAGAAGGGAAAGCATAATAAAAATGCACAGTAAGTGGAATATAAAGTGATTAAAGACATACATATGACAACAAAGTTTTATAGTAAGTGAAAGAGGATCTTACAAATTGATAAGGCGGCCATTAAGAGCTTTGCATTCTTGAATTATTTCATCCTCATCCAATAACTCCTCTAGTGTAAAATTTTCTTTATCTAAAATGGTTTCCACCTGGGATTTGCATGGTCAATTAAAGGACAACTTACATTATACACTTAACATATACAGTGATGCACATTATAATCAGGGCACAACTTCATAAAACAAACAAGTATCCTTCTGATGCAGGGCACAACAACATATCCAATTATACTCAAGAAATTACTACCACCCAATCAAAGCGTTGCAGTCAGAGCCTGAAAGCATGTTGACAAGAAGCAGCCATATGGCCTCACATAATACATACACAGACACCTACACATGTTGGCAACTAGCAAGTTTGAAACCATTGCATAAAACAGTGGTGAAGATGCATTTTCTTGTCATTATCATAATATGATCGTAAACCAACATCAGTAATTGTAAGAGACCAGAGAGCACCACTCCAGATGTTCATCTATATCACAAGGTGAAGAAATTTAGACCCAAAAATTGAACGACACAAGCATATAGTATAATAAACAAGGATGCAACTCATTAAAATTGTGATTGACAAATTTCAGAAGAAGAAGAGCAGGATTCTCAAGACAAAAGGAAGCAGGGGGGAAAATAGTTATTATTTGAACCCAACCCATCCACCAAAGGAATAAAAAATAAAAGGGAGGAGATTTTTCCACCAATAGAGGAATTACAATCGATTTTGCAAAACCAAAAAGTGACCATGCAGTAAATCTCAATCCGCTGAATTACTAGAAATCCAACATCACATGCCTGACCAGTCCCATGTGGCATGTTGCAGCAGTCCCTTGCCCAGTCAGGTGTAAAAGCACAAATGCAAAGAATATTGAAACGATTCTATTTTTTCAAATTGAATAACTTCCAATTAAATTAAAAATGCATTAGCACAATATGTTAATATTCCCCAAGAGAATGGATCTCTAGCCTTGTCCATCCAAAATAGTGAAGTTCACATTACAAATACCACTGGAAGGGCATTTAGCAATACAACAACAGGAAGGGCTGCACCAATCTCCATTCCCTATGCCGTGCTATCATGTGCCAAGCTCTACTTGGCACTGTTACATTGCCCTCAATAAATTGCAGGCAAGATTAAGACTGACTAATAAAATCCATCTTATTTGCCTCCAATCAAGACAACTTCAATAAAACGGATTTACACCACATTGGCCAACAGGTGCAATCAGATAAAACTCCACTGTCTTCTCGACCACCAATAACTTTATTTCAACTCACCAAATCTCCCAGCACCCCAAGAAACGCAAATCACTCGGCATAGCCAAATGCAATGACCAAAAAACAACATACCAGGAAATTGGATCCAATAAAGAATACAAAGATTATCAAGATTTCTTATGAAAAAGAAATTCACCGGCACTTACTGGAGATGCAGTGGAGAGGCCAGCCATACGCCAAAACATGTTGAATTTTTAATTGTAATGATCGAATTGTAGCCTCGCGCTCAGATCTGTCAACTCAAAAACCCTAGCTTACACACCCAGCCTCTGGCTAGAACTCCGGCCCACAATCTTGATTCAAGAAAAGCCCTGAAATCCCACCCCCCAATTAATTGATGAATATCTGTGAATTTCAAGAAACCAAACACCCACCAGATTCCTAATTGGATTTCATTTCACGACAAATTTCACTCGCACGTACAGATAGAGAGAGAGGAAAAAGAGAGGTGAAAATATATTACCTGCGATCGCGGGAGGGTCGGGGAGTATTTTTGGAAGAAAACAAATAAAAATTAGCACACAGTCATATTTATATATATATATATATATATCCATAAACCTACATGAAAAAGGAAATAAATACCCGCTGTTCAGTTTTGATAACAACGATTTTTCCATGTATTACATACCACATGTGTTTATTTTATATTTTTGATAAATGGCGAGAAAGAGACCGTTGAGCAAAGGATCGCGAAGTCATGGTGCCGCAGAAAACATTTGCTTATTCCAAAAATGTACTTCGAGTTAACCCACAATTGACACCAAAAACATTTTTAGCAAATTTTTGTTGTGATCTATGTCAAGAAATAAATATTATTTTGTATTCAAAGTGCAATTTATGTTTTAGGTAAATTGCTCTTTTGATTATTCCAATAATCAAAATAAATGGGACAGTTTGAATAATTTTATAAATAATTCGACATATAAAAATAGTTCAATTTTACTAATATTTTAATTTTATCTCCTAAAAATGCTTTACGAATGATAGATCTAATAAGGTTATAATTGTATGTTTTTAATAAAACTTACAAATCCACAAAAATACATTGTCAAAGCTTCGTACTCCATTATATCTGTTGCAACAGCAAACGCGTAATACAATATTAATTTTTCTTCATCATTTTAAAATTTTTTATATATAATTATGAGTAACACAAAAAGTATTGATGTGGATGGAAATTACATTCGATTATTGCTAGTTATTATTAAAATAAATGTTATTTTATGTTTAAAGTGGAAGCTATAGTTTTTTTATTTACGCATATTGCACTTTAGTTTTTACGACTAATAAACTGGATAAGTCAGTTTGGGTGATAAAAATAGAATATTCATCATACTAATGGATGTCAAATTCACTAATATTCTAAATTTATTAAAAGAATTGACTTGATTCAAAAAGGTTATAAATGTGCTATTCACAAAATTTATAAATTCGCATTATCAAAACTCCTTCATTTGTTATTATTATTTTTTTTTTCAAGTCAAATATCTAAGATAACCTTAATCACATAAAACCCATAAAATTTGTATTTTTAACATGTGATTAAAATATTAATATTATCATTTTAAGACAAAAAAAAATATTATTTAAAAAAATATAATGAAAACTAATGGAACATATGCCATGTCCCTTTCGCAATAATTGTGTTTCCTATTTGGGACGATGATGGCTTCAAGTTGCAATATTATTTTCAGTTTAAGTTATTATTTGTTTAAATAATAACCTGATTAATTTAATTTAATGAACATAACATTCCGAATTAATTTGAACTTGATTTTGTTGTAGATTAATCAACCGTATCAACTACTATTGTTGCTATATTATTTTACTTGGTCAATTTTGATGATTAATTTTAATAATAGTACCAACGTCATTTAAAGTTTAAAAATCTCGTAAAATTTAAATATAATATAAAATATAAATAAAATAGGTAGGCATATTATGTTTTGACGATAAAAAACCACCTACACATAATTTATAAAATTATAAGCTTTGTTTGTTAGTATTCTCTCAAAATATTTTTTCAACTTTCAAAATTTAAATAAATAAAACATCATACTTCTCAATCTTCCTTTTCAAAATATTCATTACTATTTGTCTTAAAAAAATAATTTCCTAATACATATATATACACATATCAACTATTCCGTCTATATATACACATTTATAATTAATATCAAAATATTTATTTCACCCATTAATTAAGTAAAAAAATGATTAACGTGACATTTAAAATAAAATATGAATTCTTCCAAAATACCAGGGGTCTTTATGGTTTGGTTTAATTCTATTTTGGTTAAAAATTCAACCAAACCAAATCAATCGATTTTAATATAAAACCAAAAATTTGGTTTGGTTCGGTTCGATTTTTCGATTTTTCTTTTCTCCGTTCCATTAGATTGGGACATTAGTTGGGCTTGAGTGGAAAAGAAATATATAAAGAATTTAGGATAGTTTTCGTCAAAAAAAAATAAAAATAAAAATATGATAGCAATTTAGTATTATTCTGTCAGTTCAGATTGGTTCACTTTGATTTTGACTTTGTCAACTAAAAATCTAACCTAACCGTTTGGTTTTTCAAATTTTAAACAAAAGAAAAAAATAATTTAATTGATTTTTTTTTATTGATTCTTGACTGATTCAATCAATTTTGTTTGGATTGATTTGATTTTGAACACCCCTGCAAAATACTATCAAACCAACAATTCCCTCCAAAAAAAAAAAACGTTTATCCCAAAACAAAAACAAACAACAATTACCTTCTCCTACCGCTTCCAAAATTCAAACAAACAAAGCAATAGTTATTTTTATTATTTTAGACTTACAAAAGACATACACATCGTTTAGTTATATAATTGGATAACAATTCCATTGACTAAAATCCAAGCCCATGCAAGAAAAGAGGGAAAATTAAAAAATAGTGGGGGCATATTAGTAAATCGACTCGAAGGGGTTAATACGGTTATATTCTTGTAGTTTTAATCCCGATTTGCTCCTCTTATAATGCCTGATGAAACAATCAAGAAAGCAATAGGAAATACTGAAATAGTCTAGTTAGGAATTACATATAGCAAGACAAGAAAGGTTCTCCGGGCTCCAACTTCATGGAAGTACAGCGTCAAGGCGATCCAGCTGGAGTGTTCTGATTGGACATACTAGCCTCATGCAACAAGCACAACTGCTGTCCTTTCCTACTGCTATACGCGGCCGCACTGGCGGCGTCGGAGGCGCAGGCATTTTGGGGAGCGGCTACACACATGTAAACGGGGAGTAGCGTGTCGCTTGCAGCCATTACACTAGTTGCTGAAAAGGACGGAAGACCACCGGATGAGAGGTTGTGCACTGCGGCGTCTCCGGCTGTGACGCGGCGGGGGGAGGTCGTGGTCGAGCACTCTCCTCCGCCACCCAAGAAGCTGGTGCAGCTTGGCGTCGGCGTCGCACTTTTTCTTCCTCCACCGCATAGCGGACATGCATTAGTTCCCTATATAAATCACAATGGAGTAAGCATAGAGAGAAGAGAACACGAGAAGAATGAAAGACTAGCATGCCATACGTTAGAATTAATGATGGTGGTGGCGGAGCGGTAAGTGGTGCCGTCGGGCTCGACGATCCAGCCAGCTTCTCGAGCAAGATGACGGAGGACTTCATTGATATCAGCGCGTGGGGAGAGGCGGTAGCCGCCGTGCTTGCGGAGGCCGTGGAAGATGTTGGTGGTGATGGATCGCCTTTGCCTCTCTCTCATCTTTGTCCTCTCTTTCTCCACCGCACTTCTCACATTCCCGTTAATATTTCCACCACTTCTCTCCCCGCCAGCCTCCTTCATTACCACCCTTTTCACTTGTGGGTAGAATTAGAATTTGATCAGCTTCACAGAGTAGAAAAGACTCAAAGCACAGAGGGAATTAAGGCTGGCAACTGGCCACTGGCCAATTTCTCTTATTGTTTAGGGAAGTTGAGATTGAGAAGCTTTTTGCATGATGGAGTCAGGGGCAGGAGTTAAGACAGTCGAATTGCGTGTACTTTGGTTGGGAGCCATACAGACGGCGAAATGGGGTGGAGGACGGTGTTTCATGGGGATTTGCATTTCACTAGTACTTTTTTTTTTTTAATAATTAAAAAAAAAGAAAACAACAGTGGTCACCTTGTCTTCTTCTGCTGCATTACGTTCAATTGTAAATATATCAAATACCTAAACAACAAGTACAAATATGGATTTAATTATATTTTGCATAATGTCTTTAGTGGCTTTTTAAATTGACCATAAAATGTACGTAATGCTTCATAATTTCACTCACGTTTTTATTTTATGTATTTGTTGACTTTCTAAACAATATGTCAAAATAAAAACCAATAAATTTTATTTGTTCCATTTGCATTTTATTGAATGAATATTTAACAACTATCTTAATGAATCTCTAAAATACTCAAAAATCTACTTACTAAAGTGTGGATAAATGCCTGTTTACGTTTGAATTGAACTCGAAATTGTTTGACTGAACTCTAATTCAAATAAAATTTGGGCCGTTGATATAAATATTCAAAATTTGACCGCATAAGTTAACAACCAATATTAATTATATTCAATGCACTCAATTTGAAAATATAAAATATTCAAAATTTGCCAAATCAATTTCCCATGAGTCAACAATCAATATTAATTATACATCAATGCGCTCCATTTGAAAGTATGTTATGCAAAACAGTCCGCACTAAATACACATTTCAATGCACTCAATTTGAAAGTATATTATACAAAATTGTCTAAAACATTTTCCCCAAGTTGTCGAGCTCTCTAATTTCCTTACTTTGGATTAATAATTTATGTTGAAAAATCATGTTTTGTAAGTCATGTTTTACGAGAACATGAGAAAGAATGATAATGTTTGTTTATAATTTATGTATTTTGAATTATATATTTTGAGAGAATGAATTTTGAAAATGAATTTGACAAATATGAAATATGTATTGAAAAATATGATGTATTTTTTATTTATGATTTAGAAATAATAAAAAAATTATTTTGAAAAAATTTAGTATGTTTGTATATATTTTGAGAGAAAACAAATTCTATTGTAACAATTAAATCAATATCTTTTTATTAAGTTTTGAGGGTGTAAATAAATTTTAATAATATTTTTTATTATGATATAATAATAAAATATTTTGATATATAAATATATATGATTAGTAATAATTATAATATAAAAAATATAAAATTTTTGATAATTTATCAATTAAATTAAATCTAACCATTTTAATAATTTATTTTGACAAAAAAAAATATATATTTAATTACATTCTCGCAAACCATAACAATTTTGTTATCTACCATAACATTTTTATTATGAGAGTATGGGAGTATTGTTATTGTTATCGGAGAACGTAACCAAACATAGTCGGAAATTTTCTGTTTTTAAGTTTAAGCTCTTCTAGTTTTGTTTGTATATCCTCATTCTCACGAGTAATGAATAAATCTTGCTTCAATGTTCTATAAGACAAATCTTGTATATATATATATATATATCAACTGCTGAATACAGATATTCTCCCACAAGTTGAAGTCAAGCAAATGAATCCAGTAACTTGAGATTAGGCCTCAGATAGTCGATCTGACATCAAAATTATGTTCAGACGGTAATTCCAGATTGAACAAACATTCCTCACCGGCCTCAAATTATCACAAATTGAAAAAAAATCATCAAAGAAAGTGTAATCGCAGAAACCGGCTCCGTGGATGAACGGAATTGAATCAGTCCACAGGTTCCTATCAACATGCGAAACATGAAATTGATTTTGGTTCAATCATGACACCGCCGGTCATGGCCGGTGTTTTTCGCTACCGGCGACGTGGCATTGAACCATCAATATTCAATAGAGAAAGAGAAAATGTTCAAAGAAAATCCAAAAAACTGTATTCATAGGAAACATTGAAACCTCAGAGACCCGTTCCAAATCACACACACAGCTACCGCCGGAAATCACGCAGTCCCGACCGATGAGCAAAATTTGTCACAGAGACAAAAAATTGGCATCGATGGATGGGAAGAGTGGAACGGCGGCAAAACACTGCGTTTTTAAAGTGTCATACGGCACTTCCTATACTTGGGATTTCTTCCTCATCGGTGCATTTCTTTCTTCATTCGGAATGAATAATTAGAAGAACTTTTTTAAACTTGCGGCGGCGAACGGTGGAGAAAAGGAAAAGGAAAGAGGATAGGGGGAAGGGATAGAGAGAGAATTCATGAACTGATAATGATGTGAATCAGATGAATTAGAACTGGCGATTTGGGAGCAGATTTAAAAAGCATCTGTCAAGACTTTAGGTGGGTGCGGGCGGCGGGCGTTGGTGAGTTGGTATTTAGGTTCCCTTTAGGGTTTGGATTATATCGGGGTTGTTTCGGGCCATCGGACTGGACCAGACGAACACTTAGCAAGCCCATAATTCTAAAGTCCAAATCCAGCACCAAATAGGGCTGCAATCGAGCCCGTTTTCAGTGATCAGGTATGTTTCATTTTATGAGACTTGAATGATTCTAAATCCATTTCTTGTGGGGCAAAATACTATGCACTTGTTTATGCAGTCATCTTCATTGACATGAATATTTGTCAAGGTTGCTTCATGAGTTGAATTTACATGTTGTAAGTTGGGTGAACCTGCAGGCAAAGGCTTACAAGTTTGATTAAATTTAGTTGAATTTTGTCTGTATACATCAATAAATAACATGTTATGGCATGCTGCAGAGGTTATGCATTTAGTTTCTTCTTATTCTCTCAGCTTCAATTGGATTTCCACCCTTAGTTTTATGTGGCCTACAAACTTATAACTTTTTATCACTTCTATAATTGAGCATTTTTTGTTTTCTGTTTCCTGTTTCTATACAGAAACAATTTTCAGAACTGCGAATGAGGGCAACAAGTGATTATGGCACCTTGACAGCTTCTGTGCCAGATTTTCAGTGGAGCCAGAACTTTAAAGAACCACCAACAGTATAAGGGGTAAGTTGACTTGCATAGCTTGCTACTATATAGTTGCTTGTTAACTTGTCTTGCTCTAATTGTGTAGCTTATTTGTCTCTACCACTAGAATTGATTGGATTGACCACCCAGTGAAAGTAGTAGTAAAGTTGTTGCTTTTCCCTGATCTTGAATTGGATTCTAGATCAGCATTCTCGCCTATTGGATAAGTAAAGGATTGCCTCCAAGGGACTATTCTTGTGGTTCCAAAATGTGGGAATATTTTGTCATACCTTGTTTGAAGCATCATGTATGTGAATGTGGCTATGATTTCGCAGAGCAATAGAATTTAACAAATATTATTGCATGAAGTTAAGTGCATTCTTGAACTTGTGTTTTCCCTTATATAGGAAATGCTTCGTCCAATTCCTATTGCCTTGGCATATTGCACTCGGTTCTTTGAGGCTATGACAGCAATGAGAGATTCATTTGCTAAACTTCAAACACTAAGACTTGGTCATTCCTCTCAAACAGTAATGGGAGAATCTGATTGTGCAAATCCACCTTGGAGAATTGAGCCAAGCTTTGATGATTTAGTTGTTGGCAACCTGGGTAGGTCAGGCACCCAGCAGCAGGAAGGACACGACTCAAAAGAGTCAAAGTTGCAGACTCAGAATGTGGATGACTTGAGCTGCTGGAGATTGTTGTGGCCCCCGCCAGTTAGAAAAAGAGGGTAGTGATTATTAACTGTTTTTGGAAGGGATGTGGACCAGATTTTCTTCTTTATTTCATATTGTTAATTTGGCTTATAGAGGGAGAAATTATTTTACCGGTCGTTAGCAAGCTTCAATTATTGAAAGACCAATTGAATTTGCCAGATGGCATATCATTCAATATGTAAAATATGCCCTTCTCAGAAGTAAATCAGGTTCGTTAAAGGGCAACTGAATTTGCCCGATGGCATTTTCCACTCTCTTGAAAGTCTCGGGTTCAATCAAATTATGCCCTTTTCACGAAACTTTTTTTATGCCAATTCCTCGTTAGTGAATCCAAGTCCAAGGAAATTGGTAATTACACACGCCCAATCAAACTGTTAAAGTCAAGGCATCTTGCCAAAAATTTCAAATTTAATGTCTATTTCCTTTTTAAGAAACTGAGACCAAATCCAAGAGAGAAAACTCTAACAGGCAGTGTAAATCAAAAGCAAACACACCACACATGGCTTGTTTGATCGATCACCAACCGTCAAAGATATAATTCATAGTGTTCAAATCCTGATTCATTCATCGACAATATAGCATAAGCTCCACAGTTATTCAATTCACTGCAGTGGTTATGTGATCATTTGGATCCACTTATTCTCGTAGCTGCATGTATCATTGTATCTTCAAGTGGTAGTTTAAACAATGTCGAAACAGAGAGGCATATTATTCTATGCAGTACCACACCACAATGTACAAAAGTTATAGACAACATGGATATTTCCAGAAGCAACATACACCCAATGTTAAATAGAAGAATGGCAGAGAGATAAGGGGGTAAAAGAAGTTTCTAAGTCTGTATGGTGCCAGAGTCACCTGGGCAACTCGAGGTCTGGTCTTTGATCAAGAGACTCAATTGTTGAATTATCAGGAAAAGCATCTGGATAGGTTGCCACGATCTTTGCCTTCAGGGCCCTACAAATTAAATCCAAAACGCAAATGACATGCTAGCTTTTTGAAATCTTTTGAAATCTGTAATAATGCGTTTCAAAATGGATAAATTTTACCATAAGTATAATACAACAGGAGATGAGGGTTCCACTCCTCAGTCCTCACTTATAGGATGGCCAAAAGCAGCACTAAGTGGCACATCATAGTTCAAACTAGAAGAGATGTTTCATATACAACGATAAGGCTCAAATTGTTGTGCCTTTTTTTAGCAAGAAAATTAAAAATGTTTTTCTTTCTTTAACTATGAGAATGAGGACCATATGGGATCACGGAAAGTGAAATTCTAAGGATTGGCTCTTTCAGTTGGCTATGGCTAAATGTATGCTGCTGAAAAAGAGATTTTACGCCCACTTGTATCATATTGTGGAGGTTCCAACTCAGGGTGCTTTGAGTAAAGCTAAATTAGTAGTTTGGAACAGCGTAAAGTATAAGGTATTATGCTTGATAGGTCATAGATAATTAGACATATGTTCAACATTAACTCATTTTATTTGGAGTTCAGCAAAGAATTTCATCTCAAATCGTGGAAGACATAAATTTATGGAACCCTCAAGATCAATTCACGAGTTTCACAGAGGCTTGTAATTATGTTTACCAGCGCTCCACGAGATCAACCGATACTATATTAGCAATAACCTTTGAACAAGTAAATGAGTAATCATAGCTACTCAAGTTGAATCGCTCTTCCCAAATTTGACCACATGCGAACACTAGAATTAGAAATATTGAAAAGGCATTATCAATGGAATAACAAAAATTCTAATTCCATTTTCGCAACTATAAAAATTTAACAAATTGCAATTAACTAAACGAAAACAACAAATTAACCTAAAAAAGATAATTTCCGCAACATATACAATCTATAACTATAATTTGCATAAAGTAAAAACAAAAATTTCTAGGAAAACAAAGAATTTTCGCATACCTGAGCTTTTGAAATATGTAATCGAGGTCCGATTTCATGGAGAGCAAGAGGCGTGTGTTCCTAGAAAAATCCGCAGACACTTCTGCAAAGCAATTCTCTGAATACTCATTAAAGTGTGATAATACTGCATTACTGTCCTGCAATCTTCCCAATCTGCAGAAGTTCCTCCGTCATAGTTACTATTTTTGACAGTTAAAGAAGCAAGTAAAAGCAATTGATCAAAATTTTAGACATACAAACAGGAACACACATACGATCAGCATATACACATGATACGTACATGAGGTTCTGCAACTGCTTTATAGAATCCAAATCCTGAGAATTGACAAGGGTTTTAAACTCTCTTGAAATTTCTTCAGATGCCGACCTTATCGACTCGCTCTCTGGATCCGCCATTTTTATGACTCTTCTCCTGCTGTGTGACTGTGTTTTGTGGAATGCAAAAATGGATCTTAGTTCGGGCGGATTTATTGGACTTTTAATTGGACCGGTACACTAAAACCAGAGTGTGCTGTTCATAATTGGGCTTACATCCAAAGCCCACTAAAACCTTTTACCATTAAATTTTTGTTAGTTAAGTGATTAAAATATGAATTTCTTTTATGAAGAATTTATTTTTTTCTTTTAAAAAACATGAAAAACTCATAAAATAACTTTTTTAAGAGTATTTATACTTAGAGTTGTCTCAGGGGCTGTCAATTGATCAAATTTTAATTCAAATTCGATATAAATAGAATTCAAATTTTGAAATTTTTATCCAACTAAAATATTTGATAGATTAAATTCGATTATAAATATTCGTAATTCGAAATAAGTTGATCTGATATGGAATTAAGCAATTATATCAGTTAAAATTTTGAATGTGAACTTTAATATTTTTTATTAAATTAATACTCTTATATATAATATTAATAATAATTTTAAAATAAAATATATATTATATTGATCTAATATCTATATAAGCATCTGTATTATACTATTAATATTGAGTTGTTAACCTAAAAAATAAGTGGAATATTGATAAAATGTCAAATATAATAATATATAATAGTTCATTTATGCATTAATATAATGTTAAATATGAATTTAGTATTTGAATATTTAACTCTTGAACTAATATATAATAAAAAATTATTAAAAATTTAAATATGACATATTTACTTTATAAATACAGTATTTTTATATCATTCAAAAAGAAAAAAGAAAAAAATTAATCAAGTCGGATTTTTTAATTGGATTTCGAATATGGTACTAACTAACAAAGGTTTTATATGATTTTGTATTAAATTTGGATATAGAGTTTTGATAATAGAATTCGAATTCGAATATAGCAGATCCGATTTAAATTCGATTCGTTAATAGCCCTAACTGCCTCCTTTGAAAAATGGACTAATTTTGGGCCTATAATTAGTATTGGGGATTTATCTTGGGCCTGAATATAAGCACATGGCCCACATTTGAAACCATTTATTGAGCCATAAGAACTTAATGGAAGGGAAATTATAGTTTGAATTAAGTTTCATTAAACCCAAACTAATTATATTACTGATGATTATATTTGTTCCGTAATTAATATAAAATTTTAGAAAAAATAGTAAATTAGATGGCAAATGCAATAATACTTTTATATGAATTGATTTTATAGAAAACTAATAACGTTAAATATGATACTTTCCAAGTAAATCTCAATTCAGTCCAATATAACAATAAAAAAATAGTAAATTAAGAGGGTATTTCGTGAACTTTTAAACTTCTCAAAATATTTAATAAGACAGTTGGAAACTTATTTGATGCCACAAATATTTAATAAATTTTTTTAGAACAAGATCTCATAAGCTTTCAAAATAAAATATTAAGATCTATAATGTCTTTTTAAATAATTCATATCTTAACAAACTCTTATAATTTGCTACATTAATTATAAAATTATTATTATTAACGTCTTATAAACTTTATAATTTAAAACACTTTAAAAATATATTTTTAAAATTTAGCATCTTATAAACTATAAAATCATTTTATAAGAAATAAAAATTTAAAAAATATTTTAAATAAATCTAGTCAAAACCCTGTAAATCTTTTTTTAAATGCGATATTTACGGGAATTTTGTTATAGCTCTTGTTATAATTTGGGCCTTGGACCAATGTTGACTATTGACTACGGTATCGCACACAAGTAAAACATCTACAAGAATCATCTATATATGTATATTGGATTGGTGGGATGAAATGAATATTTTAAAATTATTTATATGTATATATGGATTATATAAGTAATAATATATGTATATATTTGTTATGATGAGATAATTAATTGAAATTTTGGAAAATGTGTTGGAAGTGCCAATAGTAGGAATTTTTTTAGAATAAATTTTGTATTTTCGAAGTGAAATTAAAAAACATGTATTGTTTGTTTATTTAAATTTTGAGAGTTGAAAAATGTATTACATGTTTGTAAACAAACAAGCCTTATAGAAAACAGCTGAAATACGCAACTTGAATTCACTATAGATCTTCCTGTTTTTACCTCACCAAGACTTCAATGAAAAAGTTGATTGGTCAAATAAATTAATCAAAGGGTTCAATGATGAACCCTACTATAGTACCAAACCTATGAAA
>JACGDI010005724.1:919437-934998 GCA_014898725.1 Jacaranda copaia | reverse complement strand
TTTCTAAAATGACTAGATAATCCTTATAATTTAACTGACAAATTATCAAAACCCCATATTCTTTACATAACAATCGTTACCATCACATATGCAATTATTTACACATCACAATATATTATTATTATATCATAATAAAAAAATACTACTAAAATCCATTTATACCCTCAAAATTCAATAAAAAGACATTGTTTTGACTGCTGCAGTAGAAATCGTCTCCCCCCAAAACACAAACAAACATACCAAATTTTCTCAAAATAATTTTCTTATTATTATCAAATCATAAACAAATATACATCACATTCCCGAACCCCATTTTCAAAATTTATTATCCCAAAATACATAATTTGTAAACAAACATTACCTTTATTTTTTTTTCTTTTTTCTTTTTCACAGGTATTGTGTGGGTTTCTATTTATTGCACTGGCCAAAAAATCCAAGATTCTAAAAGCAAACTTTAATGCCTGTTTAAATGTTGTTTATCTTTTGCACTCACCACAGTACCATGAAAAGAGGATTCAAGTGCACGCTCGTCTGAGCCAAATTCAAAAAGGACTCAGAAATTTTGGACTATGAACAAAAGTAGAAAGCGATGGGCTTTGCGCTTACTCACGCTTGGAAACACTGCGCCTTTTCTGCTTAAATTTTGGTTTTATCATTTATCCTAATTTATTTATACTTTTTTTGCAAAAGTATAATTAGTTTGTTTTAATAAGTGATTATTATGATATTTGATGACTAATTTCGGTCATATGAATGTTTGGTTATGTTTTCTCAAAATAATACTATGTTGGGAAAATATAACTAAATATATATTCTCATTTTTTTTTTCAAAATACACATTTTTCAATATGTATATACATATATTTTATTATTATTATTATTTTAATTTTAAAAAACTCACTCAATTTCATTTTCATTCCAAAAAATCAACATAAAAAAGTATTGATTTGGCAGCTCTAACAAAAAATGTCTCTCCCCAAAACATAAATAAACACACACAAAAACAATTTTCACATTTTTTAATAAGACATTCTCTCAAAACACATAATAAAATTACACGAAAACCTTAACTAAACATTCCCTTAGTCGCCCAAAAGAGCATTTCAATTGATACGAAAGAGAAGTAATTTACAGATTATCTCAGAATTCTTAATTCCTTTAATATAAGATAAGATCAAATATTATAATGGGTTAATTGCATTAAACTCTCCAACCTATGGCCCTCATTGTACATTGTTCTATAACAGTTATCGACATGTAATTTCACCCCCTGAACTAATTAAAATGTGCAATTTTCACTTCCTAAACTAATAAAAATTTTCGCCAAAACCTCATTTTGCACTATTTCGGTGGAATCTAACAAGAATATTTCGTTGCCTTCAGCCCATGTATCCAATGTTTATTGGTAATATACCAGAATAGTGCAAATGTACTATTGACGAACATTTTCATTAGTTTAGGAGGTGAAATTGCACATTAATAATGGTTAGAGAGCAATATACAACGAGGGTCATAAGTTTGACAGTTTAATGCAATTATCTCTATTATAATAGTCCTTAGTTGAAAGACCTGGTAAGATGCATATGTTGTGTTAATGGTGATAACCTAGGCTTTGTTTGGTTATGTTTCCCCAAAACAATCTTATTTTGGGGAAATATAACCAAACATATCTTCATTTTCTCTTCAAAATACACATTCTTCAATACATACATACATATATTATATATATTTTATTATTATTTTAATATTAAAAAAATTACTTTGTTTCATTTTCACCATAAAAACCCAACAAAAAAGTATTGATTTGATGCTATAGTAAAAAACGCCACCTCCAAAACATAAACAAACATGCCAAAAAATAACTTTCACATTCTCTAATAATTTATTCTCCCAAAATACATAAAAAAAAATCAATCAAAAAACAAAACCAAACAATACCCAAGTTTTTCCGTACCTATTTACAATCCCATCGACACAAATTGATGGGATTTTTATCTCGAAAAGACATCACATAGAATAAAAAATAAAAAATACCTTATAAATTACTCAAAACATTTGACAGAATATCACCACATCTATTTTATTTTACGATGCTGTCCTACTCAAATAAAAAACACATATATTTATTAAATGGGGTGCCACCAGAAGTTATTAATTCTGTGTCCGCGAAATGTACTAAGGTTATAGCATTGAATGTGGCATATATTTTGTCGAGACATAATATATGTCTCCATACACTCGTAAGTTCACATGGGATGCATAGTTTTATAGCAGTATTAAATGCGGGTGTATGGGTGTGTGGTGGGAGAGACTGCAGAGCGTCGAAAAACACCAAGGAACATTACCAGTCCGCTTTAAAAGTGCCTCGATTTTCAAATGCAGTTAAAGGAAAGGAATGGAGTCCGAGTTAGAGGGTGTTTGGCTAAATTTATTTTAAATATTTTTAAAATTTATAAAATATTAAATTTTATTTTTAAAATAAATTATTAAAGTGTTTGAATAAAATAAGATTTGGAAGTTTATAAGATATTAATAATGATAATTTTGTATTTAAAATGGTTAAAAATAAATAAGTTTGTTAGATTTTTTAAGTTAGGGTCTCCTTACTTTTTTAAAAAAGTTTATAAATTTCTAACATATTATTTTAGGATTTTATAAGCTATTTTTTTTGACAAAAATTGTCAAATATTTTTTATTAATTTATAAACTCTTCAATATTTTATAATATATTTTGACGAGCTTATAAGTTCACTGAAATAATCTCTTAATCGGTAATTCCTAAACACAGACAGGATCCTATGGGCATGCATGATATCTGCATGCATATGGATGCCCATGCTTGACATGTTCTATGTGTATCTTCGATGTCATGATGATATATACCATGGCATGTATGGGTGCATGTATTGTAGTTACTAATGTATGCATACTTGTTGAATTGACACATGAAGAAATGAATTTCTTGATTTCACGATTAGATTAATTTAAGATCAATAAACTAAATTAAAAATATATGTTTACTTAAATTTAATTTATTGGAGTTGATTGCGATGGTAGAAGAATTTTTCTATTAAAACTTTAGAAAGAATGAAGAATAAATGTATTTATTAGATAATAAATCGTATGATTGATGGTAGCTCAAATTTATTTCCATATTTTTTCTATATGAAAAATGGAATAATTAATGTCAGTTGACTCCGCATTGAAGAAAGAATTGAATATTCAATCATAATCACTTTATTCACTCGATAACTCAATAAATTTTTCAAAAAATTAGTAATCGAATAAAATAGAGCACTCCACACTTCAGCTAAAAACTCTTTTTTTTTTTTTTTTTTGGTTGATAAGTTTGGTTGTTATTATTGACATTATCCTTTCTTATGCACCTCTTTTCAAATTCATCGATTGAGAAAAGGCACAATGATATTTAATTTTATCTTTTAGAGTGTTTGATTTTATTTTTTGGAGGTATTTTCATTTTATAGCAAAATAAAATAGTGAAAAATTAGTTATAAGTATGGGTATGAAAGTAAAATATTTTTTGGATATTTTGTTTAAAATAAAATATTGTGTATTGTTAAAAATGAGATGTATTTAGATATTGTATTAAAAAATCATGCAAACAAGAGTAGAAAAAATAAAGTGTAAAAATGAAAATAAAGTGTAAGAGAGTGTTTTTAAAAAATATGTTGGCAATAAAAATATCTGTGAAAATGAACGAGAAGTTGATAATTTTATATTTGTATTTTCAAGAGTAAATGTAAATACTGAGCGAAAAAAAAAAAAACAAACGAGCCCTTAATGAATAAAATATATTTAACATATAGTCATAAAATAGAATATTATTTTAAATATTTTGGAGTTATATCCAGTCCAAGAATCAATTACGCAAAAAAGGGTGAGGCGCTAATTAAGACTGAAAAGACGTTGATGGACGTTGGAGGGAAGGTTTGTTAATTAACAAAAGAGACAAAAGTGATGGGCTTTTTAGGAATCAAGGCAGTAGCGACTTACGATATGTATCTGCGCACACTACGATAGCCATAGCTGCGGTGACCACTTTTGACAGCCAAAGTTGCATTTCAGAGTGTGGCGCAGTGAGAGCGGATATAAGGCACGCCTTTTCATTATCTGTTTCGAGGGGGGCCCATATTGATTTCAACCCCGAGGGACCATGTGACGTCAATACAAGTGTATTAATTGCCACGTGCTCATTAGGTATCCGTTTTTTCTTTTTTCTTGCAATGTTGGTAATTTAAGGGTGTGTTTGGTTTCATTTTCATTTCCACTTTCAATTTATAGCATTTCTAAATTAATGGAAATTAGTTATGTGATGTAATATAAAAATAAAAATTTATTTGGATGAAATGTTTGAAAATGTAATAATTATGTTAGTTTTTATAGACTGTAGGTGGAGAGAGTGAGAAATAATGGAAAGCTATATAGATTATTAGGAAAAGATATATAGGCTATTGAAAAATATGTTTTAAAAATAAAAATAATATTGGGTGAAAATGATTAAAAAGTGATGATTTTTATTTTTAAAATAGTAGAATTTGTGAAAAGGAATTGTGAAAATGAAACCAAACACTACCTAAGCAAATAGATCGATGAAAATCCACACATCCAAGATAGGATGAAGATAAAGAGTTAAAATATTGAAGAGAGTAATATTATAAGCTATAAATGTGTGTATATATATGTATACTTGTAGTATGAGATAATATATATATACATAATAGTGATTGTATTAGACTCTGTGGAATGGGACACAAATAAGGAGGAAAAAAACGAAAAAAAATTAAATATTTACACACGATTACCAAATCCGAACCAATTCGACCTAAATTTGATTGGTTTTCATTTGGGTTTGAATATTCAATTTCATAAAGCATCTCAACCTGATCAAATTTAATTAATTAGACACTAATTTTTCTTGTCAACCTGACCCGTGAACACCCCTTACCATTTGAACATTTTGAATTCAATTAATGAAATTTACGGAGTTATATTCACTTTGAGTTGGATTAATCAAGTAGACTATTATAAATCGTTGGATAAGAAGATTAAAATAAAATAGTAGTATCATAAGATCCTATCCAAAATATCCATTATTTAATTGAGTGTACATTCATTAAAAAAATTAATTTTCATACTTGATATATCTGAAAATTGATAAAAGGGGAAAATAAAAAAATGGGAATCATGGCTGTTTATTGGGTCAAAGGCTGATGGAATGGGGCAGGGGACCATAAGGGGGGTTGCTGGGGAAGAGCACCCTGTAAAGATATTCTCTATAGGGAGTTATTGAGTGGCTTATGCACACACAGATGCAGTTAAACGCAACAGATCACGAGAGAGAAAGAGACCGCCAGAGCCAGCTCAGTTGTCCCCATGCCTTTGACCTAACCTGCAAATTAATTACTATCCTGTAGGCCTGTTGCTTTCAAGTGCCAAACGACCAAATCATTAGTACCAATGATGCTGCAGATTTGGGGTCACATCATAATCGCAAGAATCCTTCAAGATTTCAACCCACAGAACAAGAACAGTCTTCCTAACTATTTCAGATTAATTGAGGTGGTAATAAAGGTAAGTTAAGACAGAAAAGACATTAATATAGTAGGCATCTCACATCATAGGTTTATAATCCTTGTCAATATATGTCATACAGAAGGATGGTTTAGTGCCAAAGTATTAAAAAGGTACAAATAACTTAAGCTGCAGCTAACTGCAATTGTCATAAAGGAGCAAGGGTTCTATTTTTCTTTACACAAAAGACCAGTTCATGAACATGAAAGCTAGGCAATGGTTGGAATCCTCGTCGTTAAGAACCTTCCATGCAATGGCTTGTTCGTAAGAGACAGGTCTGCCCATGCTCGATACGCACACTCCTGCTGGCATATACGCAAATCCCTGTACCATAATGAAAACCAGTAAACAAAATCATCCCTGAAGTCGGCTTCCCACTAGCAATTCTGAACTAACTATTTTACCTGCTGCATGATCTTGGAGAATTCTGAGAGGAGAATCTTTCGACCGGCTTCATCCAGTATTTTCTCAAGCATTATATCCTGAAGGGCCACCAAAGTTGTCTCCAGCATGTCGAGGCCTGCCTGGTTTGCAAATGTGAAAATGGCTGATGCCTGCAATTTGAGGTCATAGTTGATATGCCGGCATTCCAAGACCTCAATAATCAGAAGCACAATAAAAAACTTAAAAAATGACTAACGTACATTCAATTTAACAGAGCAGCACATGATAGCATCACTGTGGTGCCAAAGTTGTTTCAGAACAGCGTCACCCACTGGTGAGTCAGCATGGATTAGTTCTCCACCAGTGTGCACCCTGAAACATAAGAATAGAAACATTTCATTGATAAATGGAAGAAATAATAACCACATAGACTGAAGGGTAAGCAGAATTCATGTACCTATAGCTCCTGCAAATCCATCGTGCCAATGTTACAGCCTCTGGCGAGCCGGGATGAGGCTTTGGTACCAAGTGGGAGCTGAGTTGAGATGGGGCTATGGCCATGGCAACTCTTTGGACTGAGCCCACTATGCTTCGTACATATTGACGGGCCATAGCAGCCACGCTGTCTCTATAGTGATTTTCAAAAGTGAACTGGAATGCAATAGTCAAAACAGACCTAAGGTTCTGATTACTTGTATCAGCTTCACCAGCCGGCCGAGCTCCACCATGTCCCACCTCAAGGGCAGATGCCAAGTCTAATGTTCGAGTTGTTCCTGCTGGCCCATCCTGCATCACAAAGTCAATATAACATTCAACAGAAAATAACAGCTTCAGGTTCGACTGTAAAGTAAGGGATGCCACCCAACTGATTTAGGTTCCAACGGTATGACACGGAAGCCAGAAGGCAGCAAAGGAGCATCATCACCAAATGATTCATCAATGGGTGCAAAAACAAGCTGAGCACATGCACCAGAAGTTGTCTCATCAATCCCGCTGCATAACTGCATTTTTACATCAAAGAGATCAACACCACACATGAAAAAGAAAATCACTACGAAACTGTTTAATTGTAATGGCCGGACCTGCAACAGGTACATATCTCTCGACAAAGCAATGTCCTCTGGAGAGAATGCATGACCCTCCAAACGAACCACCTCCAGAAACTACATTTGAAAGAAATATTTTCTTGGTTTGAGAATAGAGAGATAAAGAATGAAGATGCAATATTAGACATGGAAAAAAAGGTACTACTAGTAAAGCAAAGAGTTTACCTCCTCATGTTCCACGGTCTGTGCCAGAGGTAGAATGACTTGACTACTTGGAAAGCCACCAGGCTTTGTACAAGGAACTGCATAAGGACTAGCTTTAAGAGAAGCAGCAGAGTAAACATCAACTCCATAATCAGCCCACTCCGAACGATGCTCCCTCAGGAAGCGGATAAGCAAAGCAGGTGGTACATTCTGCATTATGATTTTATGGGTCACCACTGCTACCAAAAGTATCCACATCCGAAGAATTTTTCTAAACCAAAAAGTAGAGTAGGATAACATATAGTTCAAATTAAGGATGAAGCAAATAACAGAAACTAGCCTGGAGAAGCATTGATGCCCGTGCACAGAGGACCCCTCCAAAAGTAGGGAGCATAGACAAATTGTTATATTGGGAGCCGAGAAACTTGCTTGGGGAAGAGTTAACGGCAATGGTTACATCTTCCACCCCATCGCTGCCCATTATGGACCATCCATCGTCGACAAATCCATTGACAGCATCATTAAAACCCCTAATAATCATTCACAAAATACATAGCATATCAGTTAAAATAACTAAATAACATCACCTAATATTACCATGTGAATGCACTAATAACTGTTGAGGTCTTAGAGTAGCTAATATCCTGTATTTAGATTGATATTGTTCACCTGCACAATCTTTGACTTAATGCCCTAAGCACAGCAGGCTGGCGACCACCACTATACTGGACCTCTCCATTGGTTTCTTGAGCAATTTGTCTTATGTGACGCAAAGCCTAAACATATAGAACAATTAATTTGCGCAAGAAACTGAAGACAGAACAAGAACATGCGATCACGCAGAAAGCCAAAGCAAAAAGTTCTCACGGCCATAGTCATCTTCTGCGCAAGAATTTTGGAAGACTCATAAAGTGGCCTTAAAACTTCAGGGACACTGCAAGCCTGTGACAAAAAGATAAAAGCTAAGTTACAAAGGAGAAGCTGGAAATAAATCCACCCAAAAAATTTAGTCGGATGACTTCTTACATCAAAGTCAATATGATCAACAATGTGGATAATGGATCCACCACCCTCACAAGGACGTATCAGGTAGCCACTCGGCAGCATTCCAGCTCTCACAAAGCAAGTAGCAGGAGGCCCAGTTGGGCCACCCGTAGAAGATGTTAATGACCTCTCACAAATCTGCAGAAATAGTCAGCTGTTAATAAAAGGCTATAGCAGCATCTTGCTTACAGAAATAGTGCTTAAGATTGCCACATAATGTAGAAATGCTCTAATGTACAACAGAAAAATTTCATCAGAAACCTTCACAATAGAAAAGTGCTAGGATTATTACCACAAGACTGCCATCTTCCAAACTAGTAATATATCTTAACGTCCAAAAGTCGCGAGCAGATGCCAATGTTGTTGGTGCATATATCTAAGGAGGAAAGTTATACTTACCATCAGTTGAAAACTTCACGGTACAACTCAAATTTTACTAACATTTCAATTAAAAGGAACTGACTTGCATATATACAAGCTCTATAGTCCCTCCATTTCCAGTGGGGATTGCGCTTGCTACATCAAGGCAACGGCAGTCGCGAAACCAAGAAAGACGATCTTTAAGAATTTCGGCAACCTGCAAATAATATAGTGTCAAAGTAGAATTTCCACTGCAATAAACTTTTCCATAAACGAAAGAAAAGGTAACAAGTTAGAAATTTACCTTCGTGGGTTCAAGACTCACGAGGCCACAGGCTCGTGCTGCTACCCCACTACAATTGCGGGAAACAGCAACGATGCCAATAGAATCCGGACCAGGCTAAACACATGAAAAAGGAAACTTTAGAACCTAGAGTAAATCAAATAGGGAAAATACCTAAAAGACAAATGAAGGCAACAAAACTTTGTACCTTCATCCCAATCATTTGGACCCAGTCGACAGCAGTTCCAGTAGCCTTTCCAAGGAACTCTGCCAGGGTCTCCTCAGCTATTGCGAGGAGACTAAGACATCAGAAAGTAAAAAGAAACAAATTTGGTATTAGTATTCAGACCAGCAGCCTAAATAGAATCATAAACAGTCAAATTTACTATAGTTACAACAGGTCAATTACCCAGCTGGGCTATTAGCATCCCTCTGTGGATGCTGAGGTGTTGGGTTTTGCTGTTGTTGCTGACCACTCATAACCACAGAGTCACAACTGGTATCAGTGGCTGTTGTGCTTACCTGTTATGGTACATAATGAAAAATCAGCCTTAAATTTACCAATGAAAAGATACAGAGATGACTATAAATAGCACAAAGTACAAACTTACAGTGTGCAGCTGCTGACGCATGAATCCATTTTCGTAAACCAACTGTGAGACCTGCTTTTGAAGGCGGTCATTCTCCTCCATCAGCAGCTTGTTCATGGCAGTCAGCTTCCTGTTAACAGTCTGGAGACGAGATGCTTCTTTCCTCTGCTTTTCACGACATCTAGTAAAGAAGAAAAGCATGTCATTTTCTGGAAAATTCAGGTCGACGATAAAAGCTCCCAGCCAATTTAAACATTAAGTTGAGCAGAAACAGAGCATAGCCACCAATCACCAAAAAATTATAAGGTTTGAAGCTCATACTATGTATCAAAGCATTTCCAACCAAGAAGCAAAAAGGGGATGGATCACCTCCACATCCACAATTTATGATAGAAAACAATGCAACCAGTGCCTCAGAATTTAATCAGAGTCAACTACATTTATCTTTGCTAAACAGTACTTCAAGCACAACACAAACTGGCACTAAGAGAAGATTTCACAATTTCACACCTAAGAACTGCTGAAGTTTGAGGTTCACCAGAAACATATCAGATAGGCTAATGAATGCAAAAACCATAAGTAAACATATTAGAGTTAGTCGAGTCATTCAAAAAGCTCTGTGAAAATTTTTTAAGGGAAAAAGAAAGCCAGGATTCAAACCAAATCATATACTCCATATACCAAACATTAGAAAGGAAATAGTATTTCAAGGCTCACGTCACTCATTCCATTGTCCAAAAGAGTGGCCCATTGAATTTTAAAAATGTGGCAACTAGAGGAAGTCAGAGAACAAACAAGAAATGCAGCACACCAAAGTACATCTACTAAACATGAAAACGAAGAGTACAACCAACTGAATAAACTCAATTATGATTCACAACCAGGGAACTGACCTGATGGCCATTCGTTGTACATATATTTGAATAGATATCTAAAAGGAAATAAGACAGAACAATCTACAGAGTGACTCGTCATTTTTACAACTTAAACACAGGCATGAAATATGTCCATATAGACTCTGCACAAAAGATCTCGACAAATGATTCAAGCTGTGGGGACACAGTTCTTGAGAGATCAGGGACGTTTCATGCAAAACAGTATAACACAGCAGAAACTACTTACAGAGCCATTTTCAAGATCACAACTCCAAAATTTCAGTTCATCTGTTCACTAACAGTTGCCAAATATGAGCACAGATGGGCAGATTTTGGACAAGAACTGGGAATGCAAAAAAGAGTAAATTAAATTGCTTCCAATTGTCAACTATCTTCACTCTCCCAAACGCACAACCAAACACACAAGGATGAGAACACAGGAGCAATGCATATTAAAATTAACACCAATATTCGTTGGTTCAAAAAGGGAAGTGCTCGAGGAAAAAAGGTAAATGTTTGCTTAAAAGAAAATCAAAACACAACAACAAAAGAACATGCATCCAGTACAGAGAGAAACTAACATTCACCAGTTTCTTACCGAACACACTCAAGATAAAATCCCTAGAGGAGAAAGAAACGATAAATAAACTGATTCAAGAAGTTTAAAAGAAGATAAATAGGAAAAACCAAATAAACTTCTAAAAAGCTGATCTTTAGAGGCTAGAGCAGGAAAAGGCAGAAAGAAAAGTACCCATAACTCCAAACTCATTTATCCCAACAGTGGTTACAGCCGTCAGAAATGTATACCTGCGGTTCTGAAACCAGACTTTGATTTGTTTAGGCTCAATGTTAGCAAGAATGGGGCACTCCCGAATGAGCTGTTGCCTCCTCAAAGAACTAGGCTTCGGGCATTCTGCATAAACCCTCTCAAGAGCCTCCACTTGCTCTGGTGTGTACCTCACATACTTGCTTGCGTCCATTTGCTGCTGCTTCCCGCTACTACCACTGCTGTTACTCTCTCTGTGCATAGAAAGGGCCATCCAAGAAAAGCAGCAAAGCCCACAAAACTAAATATTTCGTACAGGTTGCTTGTTCAAAGAAAAATGGTAGTATTGGCGGTTGCATGAACAGGCAGGCTCTCTTCTCACAGAGAGCCTCCTCTCTCATTCATCAAGACTGGTATTTTTCTCTCTCTTTTTCTGAAATGGGGTTTCTTTTTTTCTCTTTCCTCCGATTCTCGGGAGCAGGGTAGAAGACGGGCTGGTTTTTCAGATTAGAAATATTGGAACAGAGATTATCTGGTTTCTGGTTTTTATCTTAGACGCCAATCTCGAGAATTTTAGAGAAAGTGAAATGTATAGAGAGAGGGGGAGAGAGAAGATAAAGTTACAAAACCAACCCACAGAAAACGGAAAATCAAAAACTTGATAAACTAATTCTTGATAAACAAATTAATTAATTCTCTAATTCTGACAAAAAAAAAGGTTTAAATTTGTTCAACAAAAACAACAGTTTTCTTTTTTTGGTAATTCAAAAAGTAGCCCTGTGAATACCATCAAGCACGTTGAATAGAGGCGATAGGCATAATCATTTTTCAGCATATACACATTTATTATAAATTGGGAAGAAAAAGTTTATATATACAAACATGGAAGTATTAAAGAAACATGAAACAGTGAAAAGATTGAAGAGAGTAAATAGAGGACAGAGAGACCACCTTTATTGGAAGCAGACTGGCAGGCCCATTTTTAGGCAAACTGGAGGCTGTAGCTGTTGAGCCTGTAGCTTCCTCTCTTGGGGAAGAAAAGGAAAAAAAATAATTTGAAAAAGTAACACCAACATATTCTCTCTCTTTCTCTGTCAGAGTATAATGATCCATGGATTTTTCTTTTCTTTTTTCTTTTCGGTGGTTGTGGAGAAATGGGGCATGGATGCGGGATTTGTGATGCATGCATGCATGTGGTATGATGATGTCCATTCCATTGACATGCATGCAAGGCGTGATGAGTGCGGAAATCAATACAGTGTATAGATATACTTGAATTTATTGATACACATAGACATAAACGGTAGAGAATTGATTGCAAGAGCAAAAGTAGAACTGTAGAGATTTGAACTGTGTTTGAGAGTTCAGATCTTTCTTTATGGATCGGGCTTTCGGGTGGGTAAACCAATGACCCGATTCTTAGAATCTTAAATTGACCAGTGGGCTAACAATTGGAAAAACCTATATGGGCCTGACGGGCCCACATGCTTTGACACTCGAAGTTCAAACAGTAATAAAAATATTTTAAATTTTTTTAAAGAATTAAGTATATGCTAACAATTTCGACACGTTTATTATATGTTATAGAGTACTTTTTTGTTTTTTTTCTGTGAACTACATTTTGGGGATGATTTTAATATATTAATTTGAATTTTTGTACAAATAAAGTTGATATATTCACTTATTAAATAACATTTCAAATTATTTATATTAAGGCCTTAAATGATATAAATAGTTATGTATTCGTGAATGATATATGTTCGTATCTTAAATCGGTGAAAATAAATAAGTTATAGTCTCTCTATATAGTTTTGGATAACCTCACCTTTTGAGTTAGTTTTTAGGGTTAAATGTTCATTCTTTAACATACACGAGGTGTATTAGTATCTCATATCGATGAAATAAATAAATTATGATTTTTATAAATGATTTTGAACAATATTCACCTCATAAATTAACTTTTGAAATTGTGTTATACTCAAGATCCATTCTTAAACATATATAATTATCATATAAAATTTCTAAAATTTGAATTTAAAAAATTACACAAAAGATGAATGTTGCAGTAGAATACTAGTGCAAGAAAAACAAGGTAATCTACTAAATTATTCTTACACAAAGTACAAGATGATACTTAAGGTCGTTTGATTTCATTCTCATAGGTTTCAAAAAAATGAATTTGAAAATGAGTTGCATTTGGATGTGTTGTTTAAAATTATAAATTTATATGTGTGTAAAAATTATATGTATTTAGATATTTTGGTGTTTTTATTTTAAAAAATTGTGTAGTTTTTGAATTTAAATTGATAATATGATGTGTGATTATTTGAAAAATAACATTATAATTGGAATGGTGTATGAAGTACATTGGGAAGATAAAAAGTGATTAAGAAAATGATAATGGTTGAAAAAGGGATGAAAATGGAAAGAACATATAATAAAAAAATATTTTGAAAATGAAAATGTGTTAAGAAAATGATGTAAATAGTGATAATTTTCTATTTTTATTTTCAGGTAAAAATAAAAATGGGTTATGAGAATGAAACCAAACGGCCCCTCAGTGGCCGTTAGGTTTGGTTTTCAAAAATCATTTTGGTAATATTTTGTTTATAAATTATATGTTTTGAATTATACGTTTTAGAAGAATGAGTTTTATGAGTGAGATTGGGGAATGTGATGTATGTTTGTTTATGATATGTTTGTTTATGTTTTGAGAGGAGACAAATTCTACTATAACAGTCAAATCAAATTTTTTTATTGGGTTTTGACGGTGTAAATGAATTTTAGATGTATTTTTGATTTGGGAATAGTAAGAAATTTATTTTGAAAAAATTTGGTATATTTGTTTTTGTTTTGGGAGGAGACAAATTATACCATAACAGTCAAATCAAATTTTTTTTTGTTGGGTTTTAAAGGTGTAAATGAATTCCAGTTGTATTTTTTATTATGATATAGCAATAAAATATTATAATATGTAAATATATGTATATGCAATTAGTAATGATTGCGATATAAAAAATATGAAATTTTTGGTCATTTGTCAATAAAATTGTAAGGACAATTTGGTTATTTTTTCTCCTGAAAATAAAAACATAAAGTTATCAATTTCTCTTCTATTTTCACATGCATTTTCGTTCTCAACACATTTTTCCAACTCTCTCTCTCTCTCTCTCTCTCTCTCTCTCCATTTTCACACTTTGTTTTCTTCTACTCTCATTTATATGATTTTTAATACAAAAATATAATAATATTCAAATACAACTCATTTTTAGTCATATATAATCATTTTATTTTAAATAAAATATCTAAATAATATTTTATTTTCAAACTTATATTTATAACTAATTTTTTCGCCGAAAAAATAAAACTAAATGGGGTTTTAGGATTTCTAAATATAATTATTGATGTCACAGCATGCTTCCATGGCCATGATATCATTATTACGTTCCATACACTAATTTTGTAGCTGGAAATTGGGACCTACCAAACACTAACATCTCTTAGATTTATGGATTAATTACCTTATATTCTCAAAAGTCTAAACAGGTAGTTTTTATTAAAATAAACACGTCATGATGTTCAATTCGTATGCATGTATGTATGTAATCATCCATTCAAATTTATTTATTATTTTATATTTTATACGATACATTGATACTTAAGGGAATGTTTGATTATATTTCACCAAAATAATATTATTTTAAAAAAATATAATCAAATATATCTTATTTTTTCTTCAAAACACACATTTTTCAATATATAGACACATAGTATATATACAGATTATATATATTATTATTTTAATATTAAAAATCACTTAATTTCATTTTCACCTCAAAAATCCAACAAAAAATGATTCATTTAACTACTACAATAAAAAATATCTCCTCCAAAACATAACCAAACATTCCCTAAGTTTTTTAAAAATTTCAATCTCCAAAAAAAATTGTTATGAAAATATAAATATATATATATATATATATCGAGCAAAAGCAACATTTCTAACATATCTTTTTGCAGGAATTTTTGGAATTTTGTGGTGCTTGAGAAATTCATAATTATCATAGATATATTTATATATATAGAGCAAGTATATATATAAAATACAAATTGAAATAAAAATTCGAGTATATATAATATATTTGATAAACATTTATTTAAATATGGATTATGTTTTTGTTTATTTATTTATTATAGCAAACGTTGACAATTTATTCATGATTTACATGGGGCCAATCGAGCCTTTTTCTCAAAAGAGGGATGGCAAAGGTGAAAGAATTTAAAGTTTGAGGAAATATATGGGGGTTAAAAAGTATTACAAATTGAAAAAGCTTGTGGGCATTTTCTTTTTTCTTTTTTCTTTTATGGGTTTCCTTTTCTTTTATATTAAAATAATTAATTTGGGGGGGGGGGGGGG
>JACGDI010005724.1:903829-919416 GCA_014898725.1 Jacaranda copaia | reverse complement strand
GGATTGGGATGGCTTCCATGAGAGTTGCAGATTGTTAAATTAATTGCTTATGATAACTAAATGGTGTGACAGATGTAATAGATTAGTGGGAAAATCAAGATTAATTAGGCAACTTTAGCAAAAATTAATAAAAAATTTAAGGGAATATATATAGAAGATTGTGATTGCTATAAACAGTGGCATAGTGGATAATTTACGCGTTTGCTTAGTAATGATTATGCTATTAGAGGAAACGTGGACAATGTTTGGATTCAGTTCGAGATTTTTATTTTAATTAATATATTTTTTTGTTTTACATTAAAAATAAATATTGATCATATTAAATATTTTCTAAAGGAATTATAAATGATAAATATGTTGTATGCATTTATAAAATAAAATATAAATTAAAATAGATGTCCAAGATATCATTATATTCACTTCATTAGTGGATACGGCTTATTAACAGTGAATTGCATCATATTTGATATTACCCACATATGATTTTGGCCATGTTTGATTTCTATCAATATGGTGCAATAGTGGTTTTAATAGTGACTAATCTCACATTTAATATGTGAGATTAAGGGGATCGGATTGAAGTAAAGAACCCACATCGAGCTCATACTGTAGCCACAATTAGTTGCTAATTAAATTTTAGGGTTGGAGGTGAGATTAGTAATATCGCCATAATGATTAATAATTTGGGAAAGTTCCAGGAACCCTTCAAAATTATTTTAGATTTAAAATTTAAATGCTCACTTTGGCGCCTAGTTTATGCCTTAATGCTTAAGTGATTTTGTTATATACATTGGTGCAAACATGTGCATTATATGCATAAACTTTATTAATAGTTTGGTGCATAGTCATGTTCCCATATTGTGCATATGCGATTCTTTTTTGATAATAAAACACTCACATTTCGACACCTAAACAGCCACTACACATGCGCTCAAATGTTGCACACTCTAGTGCTCATGCATACATCCATGATATGCCTATACTCAATACTATTATGATAATCATTCAAAATCTGATGCAAGTTGAAATTAGGATATATATATATATATATCTAATAAATGATATCAAACATGGCCTTGGAATGTGGATAATATCCATGATTGTAATAGTAGGATATTAAGTGAGATTGGATAATATATTGTTGTGTTTGATATTAAATATTGTATCTGCAATTAGTCACTACAATTTTGTGTGCAAGCGTTTGACACACCCTAGTATTTTTAATTTAACGAGCTTGCCCTTGGTATAAATGGAAGGATACATGATGATGAAGGTAATACAAACATTGTAGAAAGATAATAGATTTTAATAGGGGTGTGATTAATGAATCGCACCTCTACACCCATTACCTGAATAGAGGCTAATCGCTTAAATAGTGATGAGCTTGTACTAAATTACAAGTCGGCCACAAAAACTAATCTTTCATATCAAGCAATATATTACCCTACATTGGTCACTTGTATTTTGTTTTGTTTGTTTCTCTCTCCCTCTCTCTATACATTAGCCCCCTATATTGACTGCTAATAACTAATATCAAACGCCTCTATCGAAGATTAAGGTGATGAGCTCACATGAAATTAAGGTTGAACATACATAAAGTCCGTCACTCGATTACTCGACCATTATATCTTTAAATTTAAGGCGAGATTGAATAACTGCCCATGAAAAACTACATCCAAAATCTCATTTACATCCTTTGTTTCAAATTTTTAAATAAGAAGATCGGATCAAATAAGAAAAGAACTAAAATTATGTATTATAATACAACGGGTATTCAAGATTAACGTGGTTACAAATTAAATTCTAATCTCTTAGATTAAATTGACAAAAGAGATTAATCCCTATGTATAACTTTTATAAATGTGATATTACCCAATCAAATGCAATGATAATAAATTAAATGTTTGCATGACTGCATGCATAAAAATGTGAATGCACAACAATCCGAAATTATTTAGTTTAAGAGGCTTCAAGATTACATTCCTTTACTAATAGTTATGGTCTAGCTAATTAAGAAAGCTTAATCAGCACTATAATAAAATATTAATTAGTTAATAAAGTAGTAAAAGTACTATTTCTTTTATAACCTTTTTTTCTTGGTTAAGGTCGACCGCCAACCACCATACAATTTTGTAACAATCGAAAGTGTTTCCCACCACTATGTAATATGTTTGCCTTCACTCAAAAGAATCCAAGAGGGAAGAAAAAGCAATTGACTTTTAGGTTTTTACACTAGTTGGGTTGACATTTGGGATAAAGGGGTTTACATTATAAAGCATCCAAAGCATATAGTACCTCATCAAGATTATATATATATAGTGTGTGTGACCTTGAGAGATTGAGGAGAGTGATATGGTTAATGATTTATCATTTATGATAGCATAGAGGGTCATTTTTAGACTTTTAGTCCATTCTAAAATTTTGGATCAATTATTTTAAATGATATTTGAGCTTTAATTATATTTTACAGATACATTTCGCCAAAATAATTTTCATTCGTGTGAAATAAATCAAAATACATTTTGAATATTTTAGCTGTAGTCCAAAATGCTCTCCAAAGCAAAGTTTATAAACCCAAAATGCCCTCCACCACTTCATGTCATTTAATTATAATTTAATCATGATATATGTTTTATCTCATTTGTTCTATTTATGCATATGTATATAACATTCATCATTGTTTTACTAATATTCCCAAAAATCAATTAATTTGATGTTCACAATATAAAATATCTCATTTCAAAATAAAATAAATAAATAAATTTTAATATATCAGTCACGTTCTTACAACTCACTTTCAAAATATTTTTCATAGAGACGTAAAATAAATTCAAATATAGCCTTGATGTTGTTTGTCTCCCAAGCTACATCCCTAAACAATCATGATTAACGACCCCCCACCCCCCTCTTCCTCCAATTTCTTTTCCCCTTAATTTTCTACTAAACTTTGTTTATTTGAAGGAAAATAGGGTTTGGAGAGTGGGCCACAAAAGGGCCCTACCAATGGGGTAAGTCCACTTGGTGATGTTCCCACGTCCCATTGCGTGATTTTGCAAAATTAAAGAAAAGTGGAAGTCCCTTTCCAGCCCTCCCGCAGGCTAAAAGCGCCGGGGTCCCTTTTGTCATGCACCAAAAGTGTGTGTCTGTGTGTGTAAGTTGAGCCTCCTTCAAGCCCCAATGCCCCACCATTCTCCTTTCTTTTGTCTCTCTAATTCATTTTTATATTTCTCTACCTTTGCTTCCATTTTACATCTCTCTCTCCTCCCTCTTTCTCTTTCTCTTTCTCTGCATTCATTGATAACTCTCTGATTCATCGGAAAATATAAAGATCCAATCACATCGAATATAATTTTACTAATATGTATTGACGAAACGTTTTATTTTAAAAACACAGCTCAATAAACAATAGAAATAAGTACAGCTTTATAAATTATTTTGAAATCCTCAACTCCTTGTATATGATTTGTGTAGAACAAACGTATCATATATAATACAATAGTGTATACACAGTTGAGTGCTCTTTAATCGATGTTAGTTATACATATAAATTATGAGATTGAGGGTTCAAATCTATCGAACTGCTGACGTATGCGTGTATAAAGAAAAAAATAATAATAATGGATACACACAATAGATTTTATGGAAGGGACAAAGGGTTTTGGGGTGCATGTATGAAATAATAAGAGTTGTAAAGGTAGGATGGTCATGTTGTGGGATAAGATATCCTTAAAAAAATTCCTTATGCCACAAATTATAATGACAAAAAATCATGGTATAATACTTTGCCATGATTATGAGTGATACCAAAGATTATGAATGTTATTTGTCAAAAACCTCATAAATGAAACAAAAAGGAAGCCAATATTCTTTTTTATGGTTGATAGATCAATGACTGTTCAATTCATTACATTATTCAAGCTACCTCATCAACTTTAAGACACATCTTCGTTTTTTATTTAAAAAAAAAAAAATATTTTGCTTTTATATATATTTTTATATACATATACTCCTACAAAACAATTGCTAAAGTTTTCCCTACTTTACCCTTTATAAGTGTGTCACACTTTATGGGTTGGGCTACTTAATTCTTGAAATAGAAAAGAAGTTTATTGACACATGTTGCCATGCCAACTGCATAAAATACTTTAGATAATTTATTTTAATTTAAAATTGCATGCTACATGAAGTTGCATAACTTATTATTACAACTAAAACATAATCAACCGAAAAATAGAATAATTTTGAACCCTTTATTTTGAAAGGTGCCATTGATTAATTGAACCAGTAATATTGTACTTATATTTATATATAAAAAGTTTCGAATGGTTTAAGTGCGTCTACGTGTATGAATAATAATAATTAAAAAAATCTTTCAAAGACATAAACACAATTGGAATTCAATAAGAGATCAAATTAATTAAATAAAAAATATCTCATAAGCAACCTAACTAAACTCATTCAAGAGAGACTCCATAGCCTAAATGGAGTCAAGTTCACCACTAACATAATTAGTATAAAAACCAATTCTCAGAGTTATAAAGGCATTGAAGCAATTACTTCCCAACTTGAACGCTATGTCTACGTAAATACATTGCAAAATAAAAAACCTACCGTACCATAATTTACGAAAATGACCCAACATCCTATACCGTCGATCGGAACATCAATTTTGAAAGACAACACAAAACAACACCCCAAGAAGTCCTCTAAACTCCAAAAAGCAAATCTACTGCAGGATGTCAAATGTGGGATCTTTACTTTGAAACATTTTTTTGTTGGGTAGGGGTAGGGGTGGGGGCCTTAGCTTCTCATTCGGGCTGATCAGACCAACATTATTGGTAAAGCATATATATAGATTCTGATGTTTTTCTTCCGGATAACGGGGGAGACGCAAAGGAAGATAGACAATGCAAAGTGTTTCAAAGGGACAAAACCCAAAACAACGTTACAAATCAGGCAAACTGGAAATGATTCCTGCGAAGAAAAACTTTGCAATTCGGATAACATATAAAAGAAAACAAAAGTTAAGTAATTGTTGTCTCGTTGAAATTTGGGCAACCAGAGTTTCGTTGATTGAGAGATAATTGGCACATCATGTTTGTTCGAATAAGACATATATATATAAATATATATAAACATATATGATCATTAGCTTTGACATATTGGTCAATAACTCTACGCCCACTCTATCGGCTGCATCATCTTAATTCTCACCACCTTTCATTTTCCTATAATTATGCTAATTCAAGTATAGGAGGCCCAATTAGTTGAACTCATCAATCATGTAATAAATGCAGTATGAGTGGAAATTCTGCTCTTTAACTGTTCTTATATTTTTTTTAGAGAGCATTTAAATGACACACAAAGTATATAAAATGCACAATGTATCCATCACGAGTCGAACGCAATATCTCCCACTTAATATAGGAGACGGATGCCACTTAAACTGTAAGCCACTAGGCTTTTTAAGCGTTCTTATTGCTCTATGTGTTATTTGACAAACTGGGAAGTAAAAGTAAATATTGACAAATCTATTACTGAACTAAAGGAATAGGAGTGAGCCCATTATAAGATGTCTTTTGGGCAGGAGCCTTAGCCCAATACTGAGATTCAAATTGATGGGCTTATAGGAAAGCCCAGCTCTCTTTGTCTTTTTGCTCCCATCCGGTTCTTTGGATTTGGGCTAAAGGGAGGCCCAAAAGATGTAAGGATCAATGTGAGAAATAGGAAAAATTTTGGGGGCCAAAATGAAATACTGTTTAAATTTAGAGGCCAAAGTGTAATACACACTACACAGAACAATTAAATCTGGGGGTGAGAGGTAAAGGCCTAAAACCCTGGAAACGGGCACATTCCCCTTATAGAAAAACCACAAAGGGGACTCCCGAAGAAAGAAAGCATTATCGATAAAGATGAACAAGAAGGAGGTGTTGAAATTGGCAAAGGGTTTTCGAGGGAGGGCGAAGAATTGTATTAGGATTGCGAGGGAGAGAGTGGAGAAGGCGCTTCAGTATTCCTACAGAGACCGCCGCAACAAGAAGCGTGACATGCGTTCCCTTTGGATCCAGCGAATCAACGCTGGCACTCGTCAGCATGGAGTGCGTTTCTCTCTCTATATCTTCCTTCTATTCATTCTATTTTGTATTTAGTTTGCTTACTTTGTGTGAAAATTGTTGATTGTATTCTTAATTTGTTTGAATCTCATTGGCATTGATGAGCCTGTTTGGACTATTTTGCGTGTCTTGGTTAGAGATTTCTTGGTCTTTCTATGGAAAGTATAATTTTTCTTGAAAGTAATTTTGCTGCATATCTGAGACATATATGGGATGAATGAGGAAACGGATGGACTAGAAGAAAAATCAAAGTGTGTGATTGTGGGAGGAGGGAATATGGACCAGTGTTTGCACGAGACAATTGGTTGTGTTTTTTATACTTTTGTGAAATCAAAGTGTAACTGAATGAATTGGTGCAATCTTGCCGCCTGTTGGAGTTCTAGTTTTAGATGGGTTGCAATAATTTTAGCTTGATCCATGGTATAGTCGCCAAAACTAGTGAAACTGGTTCACAAGCAACAAGGTTATTGGTTGGCTTGGTCAACCGAATCGATGGGTGAAGGGCCTCAAATAAAGAGTTCTTTTTGCGCTGACCCAAGTCTAGCGATGATAATGCTAGATAGAATTAGGTGTGTAAAAATCCCAGAGATAGGCGAACCTAAACTTAGATAGTTTAGCTGCTGCTGCTGCTGCTGATGATGATGATACTAGCCCCAGTATGATGTTCATCGTCTCTATGCATATCTTGTTGTTTCCTTTTTTTGGTTATGTTGGCCTATCATAGGCTATTTGTTGTAAATATTTTGTACGACTTTACCAAATACTGCTGTCTGCATTCCATTAGCAATAGGGTGTATTACATAATCTCTAAATATTGAATTCTTTCTTACTAGGATTTTGATATTGGTTGTGGCATGATTTTGTCAAAATGCCAGTCGTTACGTGTTTTCAGTTTACAAGTTGCTGAAGTTGCGCTCAGAAGTGAATTTACCCTTTCTTTTCACCCCTCATCTGCATAATAGGTGAACTATGGAAATTTCATGCATGGATTGATGAAGGAGAATATTCAGTTGAACCGGAGAGTTCTGTCCGAGCTATCTATGCACGAGCCATATAGCTTCAAGGCCCTCGTAGACATCTCACGCAATGCCTTCCCAGGAAACAAGACTGTCTTACCTGCCAAAAAGGAGGGGCTTGCAATTCTTGTCTAAGTGTCCTTTTATGTGTTAGGATTGTGATCGGTACTTCTCCCGTCTCTTTGGCTTGCAGCTGTTTCATCTAATGTAAGTGCCGCATGAATTACTCCAGCAAGACCGTCCTTAGAGGTTCTTGCTTACATGCACCTGTGTAACTAATTTGAATACTTTAATAGTTTTGCGTTCTACCTCCTTTTCTACGGTGCTCAAGCAGGGTTGTGTTGACCATATATTTTGGGGCATCCTTTGGCAGTTACTGCAAACCTTTTTGCAACCTTGTGTTTGAATCCATTTCCTTGAAAACAAATCCCATCTCTAATGGAACTCTGCTGCAAGCCAAAATTGAATGGTGTATAACACAAAAAGTTCGAAACCACTAAATTATTAAGAGGATGTTTGGATGAGCTTCTGAGCTCCTTGAACTATCTTATTAGATATTTAATAGTTCGTAAAATATTAAAAAAAAATAATAAATTTTTTAAAATACGAACTTATAAAATTTTAAAATAAGATGCCAAAATATCTCTTTATCTTTTTCAAAACTCTTAACAAACTTAATTTTAATTATAAAATTATTATTAATAATATTTTATAAACTTTAAATTTTTGTTTCATCAACACTCAATAGTTTATCTTAAAAATAAAATTTAGCATTTTATGAAATTCAAAAATTTATATCTTTTAACTAAATGTAGCTCAACATTCTTTAACTGCAAATCAAATCGCATCCCGTCCCATGTACAAATTTAAAATTTTCAGCCAGTGCATATCACTTATTTGGGATATCAACAGTCTTGCAAACATGGTGAATACCACGAGCACAATAATCATCCTATCTTGCGGAATCATACAGCTACGTAGCCCCCTGAGTCTAGGCTAGATCCCTAAAATTCAATGAGGTATAATCGCAAAGCAAAGAGTCTATTGAATCAGCCATCACCGGCCAAGTGAGCGGGCTTAAGTTACATCATTGACTCGAGAAGATAAAACTAATACTGCAATTCTGAAATTCACAACCTGCTGAAATCCTGCAGCTTCCTACAAAAAACCTATAACTGAATGTACACACATGGAACTAAAATTTAAAGTAGCCACCAGATGACAATTCTGTCTGAGTTTGCCAAGCAACTTTATCCTTGAGCCCTTTCATGATCAACTTAAATTTAGGCAGCATCTTCAGGAGGCACTTTCTTAGGATCATCCTTGTCACTATTCAGGTTAATGTTGTCCTGTGATTTCGCACTTGATTCCACCTCCTTTTTCTGGTTTTCATTCTTCTTTTGGAAACGACCCCCCAATCCTCTAGCTCTTCTCAATGCGTGCAAATGCCGAGACTCGTGCAAATACGGCTGCGAAAATTAGTCAAATATGAAGAGTCTTAAGTTCAGGTTTCCCTAAGATGGCATGTGATCTTTATTGCACGTGTCATTCTTTCCAATAAATGTCAACAAGTGTGCCGGACTACGGAACCAGGATTTGACTCATCATAACACGTTACCATGTAGCTAGAGTGGCAGGCTTATTCATCAAACTACAATTAGAATGACATCCAATAATAAATCAACTAAGAATAACAGTCCAGACAATATCAAAAAGTCATTTATACCTTTCGGGATCTGGAGAGTTTATTTTCTGACTCCGCCTTTGCGCGAGACTGTCGGCGTCGCAAGATGCCATGATATTGTTTTGCATTGACAAAGACAGGCTCCTCAACTGCTTCTGATGGCAACGGAACACCAGCTTGCTGAATTCCCATCAACTGAAGGTGTACCTGAATTAAGAGTACAGTTAGAATAGAATATTAAACCTGTGAGAAAATTTATGATGGACAAGAAGAGAATATACCATAGGCTGCGCAGGATAAGGTTGTGCTGGATAAGGCTGCGTTTCATAAGGAGCAAATATGCTTCTGTAGTAAGGATCTGGATATGGGTAAGCTGTTTGTGCCTGCAACAGTCACAATTTTATGTTAAGTAGTAAATCAGTGAAGGTCAAGCCTCACATGTCTACTCAATATCAGAATTTGAAGTGTGGAAATTAGAAAAATGAGACGTAAAACTAATGCAGCTGCTTTGACCTTCAATGACAACTCATCCTTTATTCATGCACACAGATTGCTACACCAAGACTATACACTACCTACTTTTCTTGTATAGAAAATAGGTTAGATTTCATCCAGGAAGTTTGTCAGGATTCTGATGCACCAGAGATACCAAGGCATTATCTAAGCAAATAAACTAGAATACAGAGGATTCTAGAAATCAATCAGATACTGATATTTTTAATTTGAGCAAGACAACTCGACTCCACATAGTACCATTACATTTCCAACTCCAAGTTGAGCAGGTGCTGCATAGTGCATTGTTGGTGATGCAATACCAGGATGACACATCCCATTAGCTGGAGATGAAGACTGGATGTGGGACTCTGTGTGCTTTTGTTGCTCATTGGCCTCACTATTATCTGAGCCATCACATCATGAAAAACTATGTTATTAGAAGAAGAGCTAGGCAGAAAATGCAAACACAAGGAAATGCAAGCATCACAACCATGTTTGAACCATAGACTACTATTTTGGGGCTCCAAATATTGCACTTAGAAATTTCAGAATTTTGAAAAAATTTGCAGCTAAAGCCAAAGAGGACATTCAATTTACAGAGAAATGAAGAAACAGAGGAAGATATTGGACTTAGGTTAAAAGGTGTCAAAGTTCATTGTCAAAAATTCTACAAAAAGAGTGTAAATTTATTAGCTTTTATCTTTTCATTGCAACGGTATTAGTCAGTTTGCAATACTGCTACGACAGTGTAGAAATTGGTGGATCTACTCCCATCTAACAATATCCTTGCACATCCGCAACTGCACAAGATCTGAAAAAATGTCATCAAGCTCTTATATCTACCTAGAAGATCTCCACTGCTCTCGTCAATGAATTGATGGTGGATAAATGCAATTGCAGTGCTCCAACATAGCAATTAAGCCATGTTTTAGAAAGTTATGTGTTCCCTATTTATCTGAACACACTTCTGACCTGTTTTTTATATTGCCGGATTTCTTGAGCTGCAATCTCTTACAGAGGACAAGAAGGCATCAGTAGCTGTGCATCACTACCTTTTCACAGCTAATGAATGTTAGCTTTCAACTACACTTAATCATTCAAATAGCAAATTTTCCCCAGAACCGGTAAACCCAACAACGCGAGCCTAGTACTCTATGTTCCTCTATTTGATGCAGGGGTTGCCTCACGCGCTCATGCACAGTGAGGGGGTGCCCTGAGCGTGAAAGAAACCCACTATGTTCATCACACCGACGTACTCAAAATGCACCAAGAAATTGGAAACAAAGAAACCAAACAAGCATTTTACACATGCATGTGGCAATAAGTCATTCACTGGAATTACCAGAGAGGCTGTGAACGGACGATGTCATAACGCTGCTCGAAGCACGCAGACCTAGCAACGCACAAACCTGAATGTCATCAATTATCATAACGCGTTTAAGACCGCCAATAAGTTAATTTCTAATAGCATAATAGCAGATAAATACCACAAATGCTCTGCGCAAAACATACAGGCAATCTTCAAGAATCTCCAATTAATAATCAACTCCCTAAAAATCTCAATTACATTGAATCGGCTTAATTGAGCATGAAATATTTCCACCCAAACAAAAAACAATAGCAAATCCACCTCAAAATTAGCATCTAAGCTTTCTAGTAAGGCAATCTTTCGACAAAATTCATCGGCCCCAAACAGCACATGAAAGATGTAGGTCTTATATTACATAAACTAAATCGAAAAACGAAAATGATGGATTCTTACGAGATTTCAATTCGTTTAAATTAAAAAGGCTGATTTTTAGGGTTTGGGATTGCGAAATTTTACCTGGAAGAGAGAAGGAGCGCAAATTCAAGGATGTTGCCAATCTGCTTCTATCTCCCTTACTTTCTCTCGTAAAAGCATACAGTGCTGCTGGAGATTTTTATTCTCTGTGGTTGAATGTAGAATGGAAACTGTTGTAGAATCGAAACTGTTGTCTGTGTCTGGGGGGAAAAAGAGAGAAAAAAAAAGGGCCTCTGAAATGCCAACAGAAGCTTGGAATTTCCATTTTTACCAGTGCTGTATTTTTACTGCCACGCTGCATTTCTCTTTTTTTACCATTTTTAGCTGCGGTAACTTTGAGGAAGAAAGAAATATTAAAAATGCTCCACAATATTTGAATACGCGCTTGATTTTTTAGGGGAAAAAAAATTAGGTTAAATTTTGGGCATTTTAAAAGAAAATATTTTTGAAAACATACTCTCATAATAAGGTTTGGACAATTTATAAAAATACCTTTTTTGTATTTTATAAAAATAAATTTTAATATTTTTTTATGTTTTCGTCGATGGTATCATATTAAATTTGTATTATTATTTATTATTTTAATAGTGATATAATGATTAAATAATATAATTATATTCAAATAATAAATGAAAGATAAAAACATATGTCTTGGATTGATCAATAATCTAAAATAATTGTAGTTTATTTAATAATATTTTTGGAAAATTGGATAGTTTACGAAAATTTTTATTATTCACTTGGTAAATAAAATTTCTATTGAAAAACAAAATTGTAATGAAGCTGAGTGACTTTAAAAAAAAAATCAATAATTTTTGTGAAGTTATGGTTGTAAATTTGTAATTTATCGTACTCATGAACATTAGGTTTGATTGTCAACCTATGCACCTTCAATATCATGAAGTAATGTCGTTTAATGTTATGTTCACAATTTTTTTTTTATTTATAACAAAATTTTAAATTCTATACAATCAATGAGACATTCTATCTATCTACTCTCTATCATTTCATCAAAATTTTATTTGAACACAAGTATTTCATTTTTATTTTGTTTTTAAGTATTTTTATTAATACATTATCCTATTTCATATTTTCATAGATATGCTAAATAATTATCATTTGTATTACTCCATTAGTCCATTGTTATTGATGAATATTAAAAATATTCTTATTTTTATTTAAATTTTAAAATTTTCTAATTTTTTTATAGTATATATAATTTTTATTTATATATTTAATTACTTTTATCTATTACAAAATGCATAAGCATAAACCGATAATTTAATATCATGTCACGATTTTGATTATGCGCGTGTTTCAATTTTAAATTCAAGTAGTCTGGGATGCGGTACGGCACTCCAAAAAAAGATATGGCATATTCCGCATATCCAATTGAAATTTACCCGGACAGGGGTATCGCCAGTAATTGGTTAAAGTGGGGCAACAGAGCTGGTGTAGGTAGACCAGGAATGCAGCATATCAGAACCTTGGGATGAAGCAAAGGTAAGAAGTGGAATATGTGGTTGAGAGGGGGGTGGTCCATTGGTCCAATGGTTTTTGGGCAGACAGATCTGGAAAACGGACAGAGCTAATCTCAGCCACTACTTTTTGGTGGGGCCATTATGGTAAATTGGTCGCTGCTCTTGCGAATAATCTTATGAGAAGCCCCCAGATTGATTGAAAGCCAGACGATCTTTCAAAATTTTAGGTCACCTCTCTTTCCTAATTTTGGGAATGTTTGGTTATGTTTATATATATATATATATACATATATATATATATATTTATTTATTTATTTATTATGAGAATGTTTGATTATCTATTTCTAGAATAATATTGTTTTAGAGAAAAATAATTAAATATATTTCTATTTTTCTTTCAAATTACATATTCTTCAATATATACATACACATATTATATATATATATATATATTATATATTATATTATTATTTTAATGATAAAAAAATTATTTAATTCTATTTTCACTTAAAAATTTAATAAAAAAATATTGATTTGAATGCTACAATAAAAAAAATATGTCTCCCTAAAATATAAACAAATATACCAAAAAATAACGTTCATATTCTTCAATATTTTTCCAAAATACATAATAAAATCAAACAAAAAAATTAATCAAACATTCCCTATGTATTTTAGGTGAATGAATTATTAAAAAATATAAAAATTATGTTGTGATATGTTTGTTTATATTTTAGATGAGATATTTTTTTAAGGATGGTAGCGCGACGGGTTTGGGGCAAGTTAAGCTCGCCTCATAACCCGTCTCGCCTCATCCCATCGGATTGGTGGGTTTAATCCATAAATTTAAAAAAATTAAAATCAATAAATTAAAATATTAAATTAGAACTATTTGATAGTAATTAAAATTAAAATTTCAAATACGAAAATAAAAAATCTATGCAAATAAAATAAGATTATAAAAGTAAAATAGAAAAAATATAAAATAAATTAGATATTATTATTATGAGGCAAGGTGGGTAAACCCCATGTCCCGCCCCATATTCTGTTAAGCCACCCCAAACCAATCCCATTTAGGACGAGTTGAATTCAAGTTTGTATACAGGTTTTGACTCGCCCAATTCTCATCCCTACATTTTATTCATTTTTTTATTGTAACAGTCAAATTAATACTTTTTTATTGAATTTTTTTGGGTCAAAATAAAATTAAGTGATTTTTTTATTATAATAATAATAATAATAATAATAAATATATGAATGTATATATCCAAAAATGAAAGTTTTGGAGGGAAAGTGATGATATGTTTGATTATATTTTTCTAAAATAATTTTGTTTTAGAAAAACATAACCAAATATTTCCTTTACTTTTATTTTTATGTTTTCTCCTTCTATCCAATAAAATCATTTCCATTTTTTTCGTTTGAATTTGACGTGGTAAAATATTTGTAAAAAATAATCCATGATGTAATTGTGGAAATGTAAAATAATTGATATTGAATTCCAGAGAATAATTGTATATTGGATTTTTTTTATTATTAAAATTCATTTAGTTTTAACTTAAAAGTGTAGTTTTTTTATTTTTTCAATTAAATAAAAAAATTTCATTTGAATATTTTAAATTTATTTTATTTATTGAAATAAATTATCTGTATTTGTCTTCAACACACACAAAATTTGACAATCCATTCATAAATTTCAATGTTAGTGATTTTTTTGGTTAATTCTTTTCAATTATGTGTCCATTTGTAAAGTTTTGCATTTTTTTATTTATCAAACATTATGTTATTAAATGTTTATTTGATTTAATTAATTCAAAATATATACATTAATTGCATGAGATTATCTTTATTCTAATAACGATCTCCTTTTTAATTCGTTTTTATTCACTTTTTAGATGCTATAATTTTGTTAGCATTACACTATATAATATGGTTGTGTTATCCTCACTTATTTGTATTTTTATTTTGTTATCTTTAATTAATATTTTATGCATTTTTCATGTGATGACTGAATTATTATATACATAATTCCTCTCAAGCTCTTGCCTTTTGTGAAATACATGTAATAAGATAGAATATAGTTTCTTTTTTCTTTCCTAGATTTTATAGGTTTGCTAAAAGAATTTTTGAATATTTTATAAATGGCTAAAGGTTGCTATTTATTTTCATATGTTTGATGTGAATTAAAATTTCTTTTACTCTTTTGAATTCAATACTTAATTCAATTATTCTATGTGCATGGTTTTTGTTAAATAAGGTCTATAATTAAAAATCACAAAACTATAATTTTAAAAGATATATATATTAAATGTATATAATAAGTAGGGATGCAACTTGCTCGAAAAGTGTTTGACCTTAAGTTTGGAAATTCAATCTCAAGCCAAACTCGAGTCAAATAACTATTGTTTACAAGTTCGCGAACCCTTTTTTTTTAAATATATATAAAATTATAATAAAATATATTAATTTTAAAATATTTTATAAAATAATTTAACATTTTGAACTCAACCCTCTAACTTGATGACAAATTCGAGCCGAACGTAAACTTTAATATTCTTAGCTCATTGATCTTGAGCTCAATTTATTTGATTTAAACTCGAGCTTGAAACTGAAAAATTGATTAAAGTTTGACTTGTTTGTATCCCTAATAATAAGTCCACAACAGTTTAATAAAATTTCATAAGTTCAGATAATTCAATTTTTAATTTGTTACATCACACTAACATCATATATCTTTTACTCAAAATATTAAAGTTAACAACCAAGTATTTCAATAAACTATAGATTAAAATGAATATGACCCCAAATTAGTCTATTAATAATCCTAACCCCAAAGTAATTCAATTAAAATAATCGAGGGGTAGCCCATGTCCTTCCCTATTAGAACTTGTGAAGGTAAAGCTTATGGATCCTTTAATTTCAATGGGCTTCGTTATAGTGAGCGTAGTGCTCCAATGGGCCATTGTATTTGTTTTCTATAGAAAGTGAGGCCCAAATCATGACCCAAATTACTAA
>JACGDI010005724.1:870372-895658 GCA_014898725.1 Jacaranda copaia | reverse complement strand
GCTTCTTTCCCTAGATCCGTGTTTAAGGTCCTTCTTGTTACTCTGTCATTTTTCTTTAACTTAATTGTAGTTTTCGCGTTGAGATTGATTGTCTGGGGTTGCACCTCTCTCGAGCTATTCACTCGAATTTATTTCTTTGATAACCTCTGGCTGGATTTTTGGCCCTCATTTTTGGTCAGTTTAAAATTTGTATCTGTGTAATTTATTTAAGATCATTCAAGAATTTTTGAATTCATTTTGTTTTATAATTTTAATTTCTAGCCTCTTCTATGGTATTTCCCGTGTCGTGGAGTACAATGTACAAGGCTGATTCTGGACCCTGTGTTGCAAAGCTTGTAACAAGCCATTTAGAATTTGTTAGAGCTGTTAGTTTTTGAGTTGTTTAATTAGTTCTAAAGACTTGTGGGTTCTGCTAGGAGGCTAGGAGCTGCCTGAAATTAAACGCCTTAAATGTCCTGATTTGAATTGGTCAATGACTCAAATTTTTGTATGGTCTTTTGCTGGTTGGGTTTAGTGGATGCTCATAACATGATTTACTATTGTTGTCATATCTAGCATTTCATTCTGGATTATAGTTCATTCTTGTTACAACATTTTCTTTGGGTTCTTCCAAATTTTTTAACCTATGTTTTCTGCTACACACACATAGACCCATTGCACGTGTTCCATGTTTATTTGAACTTCTTTTTCCTTAAGACAACATGTTGTTTTGAAATACAGACTATATATGATGATCACAAAATAATTCTAAACACTAATTGCATCTTATTGTTTTCCAGAGCAATAATGTGTCTTTTCACAACAAATTATGGACATCTGGCTTACCTTCGGACTCGAAAGTTGCAAACTCCCGGTTGAGGGATCGATTCGTGGTTTGCATGTCAGTGCAACAAGCCAGCAAACCCAAGGTTGCAGTTTCACCTTTAAGTTTGGAGGATGCAAAAGAGCCGCCACTTCACTTATACAAGAACAAGGAACCGTATACAGCAACTATTGTTTCTATTGAACGGCTTGTTGGCCCGAAAGCTCCTGGAGAGACATGTCACATTGTGATAGATCATGGTGGTAACGTTCCCTACTGGGAAGGACAAAGTTATGGAGTCATTCCTCCTGTATGTTTTCTACATCTTTGCTACCAAGAAAACCATTTTTGCAATAAGCTCTTGATTTTGGTTTATGTTAGAGTGTCATGAATCAGTCATGTTTGTTCAGTCATTCTTTGTGAGTATTTGTGCTGGGGGAGTTATCGTGTATGATACCAAGAAGACAAAACTGTGGTTGGAATCACAACATATAGTCATTTTTTTTTCTTGACAAGTAAAAGATTGCTAATTTTGTGTTGGGGGGTGGGGCAGCTAAGCCTGTACAATGAACTATAAATTGAAATTAAAGATATGTTGTTGTATTATTCTACTTGTATACCGTTTTTACTCTTTCTTTTTCTCTTTTTTGAAGTGTATGCATCATTCTTAGTTTGATTGCCTGCCTTTTTCCCACTATTTTATGTATTCTTTGCACTACTTTCTTAACAACAAAAAATTAAAATATTATTTTGTTTAAGTTCATTGTTTTCTGAATTTATTTTCTCTGTTTCATTTCAGGGTGAAAACCCTAAAAAGCCTGGCAATCCTCATAATGTTAGGCTATATTCAATAGCATCTACCAGGTATGGAGACTTTTTTGATAGCAAGACAGCGAGCTTGTGTGTTCGACGTGCTGTTTACTATGACCCTGAGACTGGAAAAGAAGACCCTTCAAAAAAAGGTGTATGCAGCAACTTTTTATGTGATTCAAAACCTGGTGACAAGGTTCAGATCACAGGTAAGATTTCAATAGTTATAGTTAAGGAGACACCAAATCTAGATGCTCTATGAATTTTTGAGCAATGAATTAAGACTCATGCTGCTTTTATATACCCTTAGCACCAGTGGTTGACCCCTTTACGCTAGGTAAATTTTGGCTAATAGAAGATCTTTTCTTTCCCCATTATTCCCTTTAGAGAAAACTGAAGAAGCATGTCAAAACAATTTGGTAGAGTTGCTTCTGGGCAAACAAAAATTGCTTATGATACTGCTTATTTGTTGTGTCCCCCGTGGGTCTTATTGAAAAATCCATGTTATTTATTTTTGAATCCTCATAAAATATGAGGCCTGATACTTTCAGTAAGTTATACTATTAAACTCTTTCCGAAATGAGGAGCACTATTATGCTGTTTTTATCAGCTTATTTGGCAGTCAGATTGTACAATTTGGATGGAATTATGGCATGCATGCACACACACGAACATATGTACGTAGGTCCATTCCACCACCAATATATTGCTACATGGTTGTCCTTCTAACATAGCTCATGTGACATGCTGTTTGATCTTTCAATTGTCGGCTCAGACATCTCCCACTGTAATCTTCACTCAAGATCCTTTCCTGTAACCTTGTTCACTTCTCTTTAGGTCCTTCTGGCAAGATAATGCTTCTACCTGAGGATGATCCAAATGCCACCCACATTATGATTGCCACTGGCACTGGCGTGGCTCCTTTTAGAGGCTATCTTCGCCGTATGTTCATGGAGGATGTTCCCACATTCAAGTTTGGTGGCCTCGCTTGGCTTTTCCTTGGGGTGGCTAACAGTGACAGTCTTCTTTACGATGATGAGTTCTCCAAGTATCTCCAAGACTACCCGGACAATTTCAGGTATGATCGTGCTCTTAGTAGAGAACAAAAGAACAGAAGTGGAGGCAAGATGTATGTCCAGGATAAAATCGAAGAATATAGTGATGAAATTTTCAAACTTTTGGACGGTGGGTCGCACATATACTTCTGTGGGCTCAAGGGAATGATGCCTGGGATCCAAGATACGCTGAAGAGGGTCGCAGAGCAGAGAGGAGAAAGCTGGGATGAGAGGCTTTCACAGCTGAAAAAGAACAAACAGTGGCATGTTGAAGTCTATTGACATTGCCCCAATTTAATCCATTAATCTTGTTTGTTAGCAAGGGGGGACTCCATTCATCTGTACCATTTCTTTATAAGAATATTCATTTTGATGCCTCAAAACTTTAAAATAAATCAAGTGGGGATATTTTTCTGAAGATAATTCTGCGCTTTGAATTCTTGTGTCCTTCCATGTGAAGATGCCCTGTTTTTTGCTGCCACAACTGCCTGTGAGGCTCACTCCTAAAAAATTATTTGATGGGCCGTAATTGATGGATTCACAACCAAAATTCTTGCATTCATTATTTGAAAGAAGTGACACCTCATCTTTGTTCAGAGTTCCTTTCCATTTTCAATATCACTTAAAAGTTTAAAAATATTTATTTTTACTCTTTGCTAGAAAAATCAGTTATTTTTATTTTTGAATCTTTTTATTGTTAATCAATCAACTTCAATTTCGATTTGGTATAAACCGCTTTCAAACAGTGCTACATGACAACTATATAAAATCAAGATTCAAACTATATAAAAAATTAACAAAGAACAGAGACGGGGGAAAAAAGAAAAAGAAAAAAAGGTTTGAGATGTACCATTTTTTTAAGTATTATTTCAAGTCAAAGCCACAAGCATGAGAAGATTGTTCTAATGAAACTCTTTAATTACACTTTGCAAGAATTATAACCACAATTTGTTGGTTGATGATGTTGGGCAATGTTTGTACAACAACTTCTTACCTTCCAAATGGAAAATGTGATGGCCTGTCGAGAATACTCTTACGCCTTGTTTGCTTGGCTTAATTAGGTATGACGCATACTTAATTAAATATTTTTTAATATTTATTTTAATTGATAAATTTTTTTGATTGATTTTAGGCTAAACATTATTTATTGTTGTTTTTGAAAAATGGATTAATAAGGGGAATGCTTGATTAGGTTTGATAAGAATTACAAATATCTAATAAGGTCTATTTTTGATCTTATTTTCAATTAAACCATATTCCTAAGAATGGAAAAAAATGTAGAAGTTGTGAAAAATTTATTAAAAATATAAAAAATATAATAATAAATTTATACATTATATTTTAATTTATTTATATACTAATCATATTAATCAACTATAAAATTAAAATATTTTATTCTAATGAATTTAAGATGTATTTATTTATTTATATATCATTTCTAATCATATCATTCAAAGCAAATCATCCTAGGACATTATTAACTACTATACTAATTTAATTTAACGTCAGTGCTTAAAACATTTTCATGTCAATTTTGTAAATCTGATGTGAATCCAGAAAAAGGGCCCTTATTCCTAGTAAATTGTTGCTTGTATGAACTGTATAATATGACTTCCAATATTTAATTATTTTAATCATATGATATGCATTTCTTGTGGAATCATTCTCTGTAAGAAAGGAACCCAACAGAAGGGTGGTTTCATGCTCCGGCACGAAATATGTGAAAAGGACAGGCCACAAAAGTGGTGACGGGTGGCCTAATAAACACATATTATAGAAGAACTAATTTCAAAGGAAATAAATTTAAAAAAATGGCAAACGAAGACAGGAAAGCTGTAATAATTGTTATAGTCAGAAAGGTTGACAACTAATGCAAAATCATTAATAACACCAAAGAAACAGTTGTTTTCGTTGATTTCAAATAAAACGGCCCCTGTGGCCTTCCTATCCTCTCTCTGCTTAGGATTGTGGTTCCTACATTTGAGAAAGCAGTTCTTTTTGAATATATAAAACAGGTAAAAACTTTCTTGCAATTCTTTTCTATATCTTTCCTAAAAGAGTCTTTGAGTTCTTCTCCATTTGATTAAGGTCAACCGCACTTTTTTATGGTTGTCTTTAGTTTTTGAATATGGAAACCATTGCAGAGGTGTAATTCAGCCTTTATGCTCAATAATCAATGCATATTTCAAGATCAATTTTTTATTTTTTATTTTGTGTTGGATTATGGGGGTGGAGTTCCCAGTTTCTGGAAATGGGTTCATGCAGGATTTTTCTAAATATGCCGATCTGTTTTGGAGAGGGAGTTTTTGTTCATCTAATTCTAGGATTCTGATGCTACATCAAAAACCACTTGTTTTAAGCTAAAGTTTGTGTTGCCCTGTCAAGAACGAGTTCCAACTGCACATTCTTTATTTGGTTCGATATAATTCATTCAAGAAATGACTTAATTGAGTTAAATTAGAGAAGATAAGATGCTGTTTGAGGTTTATCTCTTTGTTTTTGGCGTTACTTGTGATGGGCTCGGTCAGTGGGTTTATTCTCAATCTTTTTGGGGATAACTATGCAGGTTTTACTTGTAATAAGGACTAGGTTTTGTTGAATGATATCATTCTGCAAAGAAAGCAATGAGCTCTGCTGCCCTAGGGAAACCGTCATCAGGTATTATTTCTATGCAATGTTGAAACTAAGTGAAAATGATTCAATTCTGTGGTTTAAGTACAGATTCTAGGAAGCTTTGCAATTTTCTACCTGGTTGCTTTTTGTGGCATGATATTTGGGTGATCTATCTGTTCAAATAAAATTTATCCTTGAACCATGCACATGGAAGTCATCATTTAAAGGAAAAGGTGAAAAAGGTTTCAGGATCTGGTAAGCTTAATAGAGAAGAATTGCTTGTGTTTAATCAATGAAAAGCTATGGCTGCTTCCCCTGTGGTTTTCTTCATTAGTCCTATTTTCATTGTTTCTGTTTGAAAATATGCTACCGAGCTCATTCACTGGCTTCTGAATGTGTTCACTTCATGATGACATATTAGGAATGTGGTTTTATCATTCACCCTCAGCTTCTATATATGATGCTGGCATTTGAAATCTGTACAGGTAAAAGAAGATTGAAAAATCTTTTGGCTCAACGTGATAATCGTGTATGCGCAGATTGTGGTGCTCCAGACCCAAAATGGGCGTAAGTTTCTCCAGTCTTTTCTCTCCCTCACTTTCTAAATTTTTGACTGCCATGGCAATCTAAGAAACAACTAGTCATTGGCTTCCCTATACCATGAATCAGATCTGGGGTTCAAGTTCGCCCTTTTTCAGTTGCCAGAGCTCGGAAAACAAATATATGACAAATAACCTATATTTGTCCGGAGAATAATTTGTGACCTTTTGGTAAGAAGGAGAAAGTTTTATGGGGTGCATGCACAAAAGGACTGTTCTGAACAATGGTGTCAAAGAAACAAGCGTGGGTTGCAGGCAAAGACAACAATATTTATAATTCTATATGGATCAAGCCCTAGAGAAGTTTGCAATATATTAGACAATACATGCCATTGTTCATGTGTGTTATGTAGAACCAAAAACAAGCATCCCAAAATTTGGCTGAAGTTGCATATTCAACTGGTGATTCACTCAGGATTTCTTTTGATGAAAAACTTAGTAGTAATAAAAGATAGTGACAGTAATTAATGATAGTCTGGACTGCGAACAAACCTCCTTGAACTCCTTACATTCACTTTCTAATAGCCCCTTCTCTGATTTGTTTGAAATTGGATCATGGAAATCAACATGATTTGAGAATGCGGATATCGAACGTTGAAGCTCTCTGGTGAAATCCCTTCTCTAGGAACAATTGGAGTTTCTTGAAATTTATTGGTGGTTTAAAGATATTTGATTTTTTTTCACTATTTTGTGTTGTGTTTATTAATTTTTACCTTTCAGATCAGCAAATATTGGAGTGTTTATATGCTTGAAGTGCTGTGGTGTCCACAGAAGCCTTGGCACACACATCTCAAAGGTGTCTCTTCAGGACCTTTTTGCATCTGCAACACGTCCTTCTCCCCCTGATCTTCTCCAATGTTTCTGCCTTTTGAAATTCTTTTATTTCTTGTATTTACCCTGCAGGTTCTGTCTGTGACATTAGATGAATGGTCTGATGATGAAATTGATTCAATGATTGAAGTTGGTGGAAATGCATCTGCAAATTCCATTTATGAGGCTTATCTTCCTGAAGGGGTATCAAAGCCTGGACCTGATGCTAGCCATGAAGAACGTTCGAAATTTATCAGGTGAGGTCATATATGAACTATTACATATTGATGTTTTTCTTTATGGATGTGTTGGTTTCTCACTACCCTCTCCCCCACCCACCCCTCCAAAAAAAAAGGAGAAAAAAGAAAATGAGATGAAGACCTAGTTTTTCCTTTCATGTGATTTTTAGGTCTAAGTATGAACTTCAGGAATTTTTGAAACCTAGCCTGCGCATTTTGTCAAATTCTTCAAAAAAGAGTTCTTTGCAAGCAACTCTATCCAGCAAGATCATGGATAGCTTTCGAAGTTCAAGTTCATCGCAAAAATCAGTATGTTTTTCCTTCACTTGTTTGCTTCATTCCACTTTTGGCAATATCTTGACAGATTGATTCATATACATAGACACTTAGCTGATTTAAAATCTGATCACAGGAAGGGATGGTGGAGTTTATTGGAATGTTGAAGGTTAAAGTACTTAAAGGCACAAACTTAGCCATTAGGGATATGCTATCAAGCGATCCATATGTTGTTTTGAAGCTCGGACAGCAGGTTTTTTACCTCCTATCCCTTTCCTCTGAGCTTCTAATCCATAAATAAAACATTCTTGTCTCAGATTCGGAAACCTCTAATGCTGGTTTCTTCTGTTCCTAGAAAGCACAAACTACTGTAATGAAGAGCAACTTAAATCCTGTCTGGAACGAGGAACTTATGCTGTCTGTCCCACAAAACTACGGCCCAATAAAGCTGGTAACTCTCATTTTCATCTTTCCTAGGTCTATAGCCGCGCACCAAAAATGGTCTGTCATTTCTTTTTTCTCTAAAACGACAGGAAGTTTATGATCGCGACACATTTTCTGCTGATGATATAATGGGGCAAGCGGAGATAGACATTCAGCCGATGATAACTTCTGCAACAGCATTCGGAGATGCTGGTGTGTTTGGAAACATGCAGATTGGAAAATGGCTGAAATCACATGACAATGCCCTGATGGAAGACAGCACTGTCAACATTGTTGATGGGAAAGTGAAGCAGGCAGTATCACTTAAGCTCCAGAATGTAGAATCTGGAGAAATAGATCTTGAAATAGAGTGGATTCCCCTTGATCAATAAATAATAGCTGTGTACATAAATTAAAACAGATTTTTAACTGGGAGACAGTCCTTTAATGTATTCTTTTGCCAATGTTTTATATCTTTTATTTATTTATTTTAATCTTATTTTGTGAGTACTATTTGAAAAATGTCACAATAATAGTATATTTGCCGCAAAATTTAGCTCAGAAAGTAACTTTTACACAAATATGTATTTAGCGGCATTTGAATTTGACCATAGACTTTATATTTATAAGTATAAGGGTAAAAGCACTCGATTAATTAATTATTTGCATAAAAGTCTAAGATTACATGATTAATACGTTCTGTTCTTTTAACTTCAAAAAGCAGTCACTGGATATTTTGAAAATAATAATTGTCGCAATCTTGTGCTAATAGAAGGGAGGAGATTTTTTTAGTGCAAAAAAGGATTTAATGAATTTGAAAGAATTGAATGAGAAGTCGTATGAGATAAAAATTTTATGTGCAGTTCTATAAAGGGACAGTAAGATGACTTATCTGTCAACTTTTTCACTATTACATCTAAAAATCAAACTCTGCTTTATGTAAAATTGACAAAACCTTTAAATCTGAAATCACTATTTGTATACTCGACATTGATTATAATTCAAGAAAACATTCTTCAATTTTAGTAGGATTGAATTGCTGAATTATTCACAACTCCTTCGACTTTTGCTTCCTAAATTATTAACCAATCACTTCATATCTTGACATTTATTTTATTTTATTTTTCTTAATCATCAGTGGTTTGCACTTTCTAGTCATCCCATAGGCTCAAACCCACAAAATTAATCTATTCTTAGATATGAAAACCTTACTTCCAAAGTCTTTGCTTGTCCCACTTCACTATCTTATCTTTCTCATCTCTATTGTTCACTAATAGTTGGATATGCATAGACGCGCTATTCTCCCTTTATTTCCTTTTCTTCTTCTTTATTTCTTCCATTTAAAGAGTGTTGATGATTGAATCACTACATAAAGGACTATAAAGTTAGAGTTCTCAAAAGTGGAATGTGTTAGGTTTGTGGCCCATTTAACAGGTGAGTTGTTTATTAACTGTTTTTTTTATTTTTTACACATTACAAATTACTTATAATCATTAAATGTAAACTAGATATATACATATACAATGAATTTTTTAATTATTAATAACAATGGTCTAATCCTAAGGTAAAATATATACAAGTGAAAGTTTAAGAGAATATTTGGTTAAATTTATTTAAAAAAATTTATAAATTTCTACGTCCTATAAGATGTTTTTAAAACTAAAAGTATTTTTATAAACATAAGTTTTTAAAATATTTTGATAAAATAAAATTTTGAATTTATAAAATATTAATAATGACAATATTATAATTAATATAATTAAAATTAACAAAATTTATTAAAATCTTAAAAATAAATTAAAAATTCTTTATTTATAGATGTTTTGAGAAGTTTATAAGTTCACCCAAATTATTTTAGATCCTCTATTGTATTTCCTTATTTCATCCCCTATTCCAATTTATTGAATTTATGCTAATTGTATTTGATTTTTAATTAATTATCTTTATAAAAAAAATATTTAATATGTGTATAATATATTTATAAAATAAAATAGAATATTTAAACCGCACACAAACACCCACTAAATTGAACTAGACTCTAGAATTTGATAGTTATATAGCAAGAATAATGTAAAAAAATATTGAAAAAAAGGGATAAGGAAAAAGAAATTATTATAACAGAGTACTATGTGAGGCAAAAATACAGATGCATGGCAAGAATTACCATCCAATGAGATAATTTACAACTCTTGCACACAAATCAAGAAAGGGTTATGAAGAATTCAGAGCTCCATTTGAATTTTAATTAATCTGATAATCAGCACTACCCACTTACCACTATTTTTCATTGGCTGCCGGAGGCGCAAAAGCTGCTGCTGACGTTGACGGGATTCTCTCAGCTTTTGGCCGCTGGTTTCGGAGCCGAAAGAGGAAAACGATGCAGGAGACAGCCAGCAGTACGATGCCGGTTATTCCACAAACCGCGCTGGCCACCACCAATCCCAGCCTCACGTGATCTCTCCGCGCGTCACGTGCTCCCCCCTCCTCGCGAGCGCCCCACCACGTGTCGCTGATGTTCTTGGCCTCGGGCAGCTGCACGGACGACGGCGTCGTACCGAAGAAGGAGCGCATTTCTTGTGCTTCGCCGTTTTGCGCCGGCGGGAAGGAGTCTTCTTGGTAGGCTAGGCCGTGGTCGGACGGGCGGAGGTCCCGCCCGCCGGTCCCGATGAGGATAGCAGCTAAAGCGACGAAGGCGACGACGTAGGATTGCAAGAAATTGTTGTTGCACATCTTGGAATTAATTAAGAATCAGACAGTCGGAGCAAACTGCGACGATGTTTCCTTTTCTGCGGCTTTGAAGTGAAATATCGAGCGACGGGAAGTGCGGGACTGTGTGTGTGTGTGCGTGTTCTTTCTTTTTCCTTTCTTACTAAATTGTCAATAATCAGACAGTTAACTCGTGAATTCTTGTCGGGGTAAAACAAAAAAGTTGGCGTAGGCAAAGACAGAGAAATTAATGGAGGATGAAATGTTTGTACAACTGTGGTGAAGCTATGGACAACACGCCGCGGGGTATTTTGTCCTTTGGCTTATTTAACGCAATGAAAAGGACTATTTTGTTCATTTTTTTTAAATAAAAACTATGGGCTTGTTTGTTTGTTAATTAAAATATTTTGTCAAAATATTTTAACAAAATAATTTTTAGACAATAGGATTAAAAAATGTAATGATTGTTTATTTTTGTTTTTGATGATGGATGAAAAATGAATTAGGAAAAAATTATTTGTTTGCTTATGTTTTAGGAGGGGATAAAATATTATTTCAATAATTTTATTGTTCGATTGCTAAGGTGAAATTAATTTTTTTTAAAATTATTTGTGTGTGTATATATATTGAATGGGGGAATAAAAAAAAAGAGAATTAGATATTGGGCAATTAATAGAAAATAAATTGAGCTAGTATTTAGGATTTTTTATGTGTATTTAAATAATATAATTGAAGAATATAAATAATTACTTATTTATGTTTTAAAACTTAAAAAATATTTTAATAATTTACAAACAAACAAATCCTATATATTTGCTCAATTGGTTCACACGTTGTGTACGCAAAACTTTTTGAGTTCCACCACTGATTTTGATTGCGTCCATTAATACAATCAGGGACGGATTTAAGGAGCAAGGAGGGGCCATTGGCCCCAACTTTGTGTGTGTATGTGTGAATATATATTAAAATTTTTTTATAATAGTTAATTTAAATTTAAATTTAAAAAATATATTATTTAATATTAGTTTTTAATTAGTAATTCATTAATTTTAAAAGATTTAATTTTTTGATTGGGCTTTAAATAAAAAATTTAATTATTTATATCTGTTGAATTAAATTAATTGATTTTTAATTAATAATAAAAATAAATTTAATTAATTTAATTTTATAAACTGAAAATAAATTTTTAAGTTTATATTCACAATCAAGTAATTAAATGAAGAGTGTGATTAGGTTAGACTCAATAGCGTATTTTCATTTTATTCGTGTGAGAAAAAAAAAATAAGGGTCTAGCTAAAAAAAACCTTAAGGACTTGCAAAACGACTGAAAAATTCATCTTTTTTACTTTAACAAGATTAAGGCAAAGAGACAAAAGTAAACGAATATTTTAAAAAGACTTTTTTGAATTTTCTTTGTCTTTTAACAAGCACAAATAACAAAAATTTTCAGATTATAAATATTATGAAAAAAAGGCTAAAAAATAAAATAAAAATAATTTTTTTACCCAATTGTTTAGTAAATTATATTGAGAATGATATTACAAAATTTTTTACAATGATTCAATTACTAATAAAATTTATGATATAAAATATTATTGTACTCAATTTCAATGTTCGTAAAATGTAAAATTTATATTTAAACTTTTATATTTTTATAACTTTTGGCCCCTCCAACTTTTCATTTCTGAATCCATAACTGAATAAATAACATTTATTGTGTGATTTATTTGCATTTCAGTAAATGAAATTCAAGGTTCAAAATGGTTATGAAATGGTTAAAGTGTTATTTTTCGATTTAAAACGAATTAATGAATTTTATAGATGAGATAAACTTTAATTGCAATTATATGACAATGTAACTAGTGGTCAGTAGATTTATCGTTAAATGTAGATATTCAAAGTATTATACTATTTTATCGATATGTATTGAGTGGATTTCAAAAATCACTCATTAATTATTTTTAAAATTTAAAAAATTTTATTACATAAAAAAATAAATATTATTATAATAATCACTCAATAATATAATAAATATTATTATAATAATAAATTTTAAATTAAAACAATGGAAAAATCGAACAAGGAGAGTAACATGGTCACTCGGAAAGTCATCTTACCTTTTTACCTGAAAGTATTCCATCTCGTCCGTCCCGTTGGCTTTTTCTCTTTTGTTTGGCATACTGCCATGTGCAACTCCTTTTCCTTCTTTCTTTCTTTTTTCTTTTTTAAAAATAAATAAAGCTAAATCAACAGTTAACGTAGTTACAATAAAATGGGGTAGAATATTATTCCAAACCCTATGATCGGCTAAAGAATTTGAAGCCCTAGCAATAACATGAGCTATAATATTTATATATTTTTTAACAAACTCAATTTGAAGATATGCTACATTTTTTTTAAGCTTTTTACAATCTTCAATAAATTGGTCATTCCTATTAACATCATGAACAATGACTTGTGAAAATGGTTTAAAAGACCGGACTAGTTGGACCGTCGGCTGGCCGGCGAATCGGTCCAGTTTTCTTAAAAAAACAGAAAACTGAAAAAAGAGCCCTATTTAGTTAAAATCGTTTAGACCAGCTGGTTGAACTAGTGAACCGCTCACAGTTCAATTGAGCTGGGGCTATTTTTTCATTTAATTTTTAATGAAAATAATTTTTTTTTAATTTTGTTGTTTAATTACAAAATTTGAAGTTAAGGTATACATCACAAACTATTTAAAAGTAAAAAAAAAAAAATTGGTTTACAATTTAAATTTTAGAATTAACTTTTATACTGTCAACTTTAAACTTTAAACTTTAAATATTTAAATTATTGTGATTATTTATATGCAAACTCCACCACGTCCATTCCCGTTCTTCCATTTCCCTTCCACACTACGTCGTTTCTGTGTGCAACTCAGTTTTATTCTTTCAATTGAGTGCAGGACCAAAATTCGGGCTATCCAACTGGGAGGCAAATTGGCCCAATTTGTGGGCTACATAGTCGATGACTAGGATTCGGATAAGATTTGTCATATCCGAATTTGAATCTGATTATCAAAATATATATCTAAATCTGATAAAAAATTCTATAGAATTTTTGTTAGTTAATACTATATTCGAATTATATTTGAATACTAAATTCCTATTTTATATTATAGACGTTAATAATATTAGGTTAATAAAGATGCAATATTAATAATATTATATAAACGTTAATAAAGATATTAGGTCAATCTAATATATAAATTTTATTTTAATTTTTTTTAATATTATATATAAGAGTATTAATTGAATAAAAAATATTAAAATTCGAATTCAGATTTTTAATAGATCGGATTACTTAATTGCATATTTGGTCCACTTATTTTGAATTATAAATATTTATAATCGAATCTTATATATCAAATATTTTAATCAAATAAAAATTTTAAAATTCAAATCGAATTTGAATTAAAATTCAATCTATTGATAACCATAGACTTTAAAAGTTGATTAAATGTGCAAGTACATAACATAGTCAGCCCATTATTTTTTGGGTTGCCCTGTGGGCTAAAAAAATCAAACTGACCCTCGCCCAATTTGATGTTGGGCCTCCTGAATTGGAGGTTGGGTTTACTAATTTTTGGGTTTTTCTGGCATTAAATTGTTCCCCATTTGATTTAATTTTCATTTTTATCATTTTTAAAATTTAAAAAATTAGTTAGTAAAAATAAATTAAAAATAAATTTATATTTGAATGAATTGTTGGAAAAATAATAATTATACTGGTTTTAATGAGTTGTAGGTAGAAAAAAATAAAAATAATAGAATAAAAAAGAAGATATATAGGTTATTGAAAAATGCATTTTTGAAAATAAAAATAAAAATAATATTGATTAAAAATATGTAAAAATGATGTGTTTTATTTCTAAAATAATAAAAAATGAAAAAAAAAAAGGCCATCGAAATGAAACCAAACAGGGTAGTTACATATTACATCATTTCATTTCCTCCCCCAAAAGGCAAAAAGAAGAGGTAGGTATAAAAAATGTGAAAAATTCTTTTGGAAATTGGGCCAGCTTAGTCCCATAAAAATGTTTTTCCTTTTCATTAAAAATGAAGTTTATTTAATTGAATGTAAAACTAAATCATTTTTATTTTTACTGTAGTAGTTAAATTAATATTTTTTTGTTCTATTTTTTAGGGGTGAAAATGAAATTAAATAATATTTTTATTATAAAAATAATAATAAAATATATAATATGTATATGTGATGATTGAATATGATTTTTTAATTGTAAAAATTATGATAAAATATTATAATATGTATATGTATGTATATAGAATTTTTGATAATAAATTAATTAATTTGAATGGGTATTTTGAGATTAACAGTTATTGTTTTGGCAAAAGTTTAAACTATATGTTTGGTTACATTTTGCCAAAATATAGCCAAACATAGCCTTAGTACGTTTCCTAAATTTTTTAGGGTGAATAGTATGGTACTATGAGAATCTCAAAATTTTAAGGACAAATTTCGAATCTAAACCTAAAACGACTTTCTTCACGAGAGAAGTCAGTCTTTTAACATTCAAATATATATAAAAAAAAATTAATAATTTGATGGTGAGTTTTCATTCCTATAAATAAATCGATCACATATTCAAATTTCAATATAAATATAAATCCAAGAAATATATGAAACAGTAATGTGACAATTAAGAATTAAGCTTCCAAAATTTTAATTGGATTTAGGATTGATAATACAAAACATAAATGCTTTGTTTGGTTATGTTTCCCCAAAATAACATTATTTTGGAGAAGCATAACTAAACATATCTCCATTTTTCTTCTAAATTACACATTCAACAATATATACATACATATATTATATATATTTATTATATGTATTTTATTATTATTTTAATATTAAAAAAATAATTCAATTCATTTTTCATCTCAAAAACTCAATAAAAAAATATTTGTTTGACTACTTCAGGAAAAAATGTCTTTCCCAAAATATAAATAAATATATTAAAAAATAATTTTTATATTTTTCAATATTTTATTCTTCTAAAATACGTAATAAATACATAATAAAATAAAATAAAAATATAATCAAACATTCCCAAACTTATTCTGCTTTATTGATGCTGTTGGTTAAATCAGCCCTGAGTTCTAACCATGATAATGTGATGTTGAACACTTTTTCCACACTCTGATTTGGTTCACCGATCAACTGGTGCCACATGCCTGCCAAGATCTTCAACGTCTTGTCCTGGCTGGCTGCAGATTTATACAGATATTTAGCCCCTTCAGGATCGCAAATCACATCATCTCCACCATGCAAGATCAGCATTGGCACTTCTAATTCATGGCAATTTCTCTTTATGTATTCACAGATTCTCAGTAGCTGCAATGCCGTCGCCGCAGTTGCCTTGCCGCAGGTCCGCCGGTTAGGGCTTCTCTCCGTCAGCGTTCTCTTCCAGTCCTCCCTGAACGACCGACTCGCCGGCGGTCTCGTAATCGCTATCCTCCACGACGGCGCGACGAGAGCGACAGGGGGGAGCAGCTTCTCGAGAGGCCACACAGGTTTGAATTTCTTCGAAATTTCAACCATAGCTCCACTCAGTATCAAACCTTTCCACTCCTCTTTTTGCTGCAAGCATATGAGAATGGCGATTGCGCCGCCTAGCGACTCGCCGTAAAGGAAATGAGGAAGATTTGGGTGATTTGCTCGAGCGGAGTCGAAGTACTGAAGGCAATCTTCTACCAAGGGGTGAACATCAGTGATGTGATCGCGCGGGCCTTCTGAGTAGCCATGGCCTCGTAGATCCAGCGCGCAAACGAAGAATCCGGCTTTCGCCATGGCTACTGCGTTTAATTCAGAGAGCCAGCTGCTCTCTGAGGTGTAGCCATGAATCATGCCCACAAGACCTTTCCAGTTTGAATATTCTGCAGGCTGCCAAGATTGGGTGAATATTTTCATGTTCTGCTTGTTCGTCATGAAGCTCTCTTGGTGGAATATCTGGTGCTTCTGGTAAAACTCCTCCTTTGTTAGGCTCCCATAAGGGCTACTCTCGTTTGCATCATGAATTGGATGAACCATTTTCTCTTTCTCCTAGTTGAAATATTATGCAGTATTCCAAAAATATAAAGGCTCTTCCCAACTGTGACTGCGGAGACCAATAAATGAACTTAGATTATATTGAAGTAGACCATTGTTAGGCCAGCTCATGGTGCATTCTTCTTTAATTAACTCTTCATCCACAGAAGAATAACAATTTTTGTTGGAAAGAAATTAACCTCTGATAATCTAGAAATTGCTTGATTATATATGTATATTACTCGCTGTGAATAAAGGAGATTCAACTACTTTTGGTGGTGATGGGGTCAAACATCCACATCAAACAATTAATTGGTGTTTGGTTGATAGGGTGAATAGCCCTCCAATCCTGCATATGAAACCAAAATATGCAGTTGGAGTGGGGAAGAACGGGCGCCTTCTCATAAATGATTAGTAATGAATAAGCATGAAATTTATGTAAGGGTGCAATCTAGGCGGCCAAGCCTAAGTTTGGGGGAATTTTTGAATTCAAGCACAAGATCAATATATTATGTTCAATCTTATCCAGTTTGTTTATTAAAATGTGATCTCAATTCAATACAATTAAGTTCGAAATTTCAGATCAATTTCAACCACAACGAACTCAAACTTGAATATAAAAAAATTTAATTTAAAGGAAAACTTTAAACAATTTAAAACCCAAATTTATAATATATATATATATATATATATATGATATGAGATAGCCCAATAGGCCCAACCCAACAAGTTATCGACCTTAGAAAAGGCCCTTAAGCCCACTTAACATGTACAGCCTCACATAGCCTCTGGACCCAACTAGGCTGATCAACTTGACCAGAACCACCTAATCTAACGGACTGTTCTCGACTATACCCAACACGTGGCTTCAAGCCACTTGAACCAGTCAACCATCTCTCTAGTCAACTACTTGGTTTGTTTGATCTTTATCGACCAGAGTGTTCATTTTGACACTAACTCATATCCTAGTCGAATTTAATACTCTGACAAGCCGCATACTTTCACATTAATGGCACGGGCCTCCCTGTACAATCTCTGCTACTAACTCTGCCACTAACTTTGGCAGAGAGGAGCACCACCACAGTACTGTTCATCCTGAAAACCAGAAAATGATGCTACCTGAAATAATATCGGGATTGAAAATGACCAATGGCCCCCAAACAAGGACAAGAGTCATCTACACCTGATAGGGGCATCTCATACATATTACACACCAAGAGAATGCTATAAATACCTCACGTCCAACCACATTCCAGGTAATGCCATATACATTATACGCTCCTACTCTTCTGTTCGATTATCTTATCTCGACTAGAACTAACTTGAGTGTCGAAGTATTTTCACCGAGGGCACTTCGACTAGTTTAAAGTTTGTTATTCGTTGCAGATTTCAGACCTCGAAAAATATCACTATTGGATCGTTCGACCTCTCTAGTCGGATCAGCCCAAACACCACCTGATTCACTATATACGACTTTCATCCTTATCAATATAAGTATTATAAATCATCGTAAATAAGTTTACCAAAATTACAACTCATTATAAATTTACGTATATATGTAAATTAATAGTATAATATGTATTTATAAAATTTTAAAAAAATTACATACCCAAAATTTAAATTAAAATAAGACAGTTTGAAATTTATTCGAAATAAAAATTGAACTCGAACTACTTGAAATCATTTGCACCCATAGAGATGCCATGTTTCTCAACTGCTGCCATAAATTTGAAACGTTAATTCATCGTTTCTGTTTTGCATCAGCTACTCATTCGTACTACATTTGAGAGCATTGAATAGCTATTAATGTCTTTCAATTTTTTCTCTGTTGTGGCTGTGAGTTTACGGGAGCTTGACTTGCCTGTGGAGATGAGATGTCACCTTTTACTATTATTTTCCCTCTTGAGCCATATTAAAATTTTGGTTGAACCACGGAAGTTGTTGGCAGGTCTATTCTACTGTTGAGCCATTTGGGCCACAACGATAGATCTGCTTCGATGGGCCGAATGCACATCCCCAACTTTCTCCAGATGAGTGATTTGTCCATGCACCTTGGACCCTTCTGCCCCATCCTTCTCAATGATCAGTTTGTGATTATTTCTTCTGCACATGTGCTGACTTAGTTGGAGTTAAATTTCTCCAGAGTATTTGGTGCAAAAGTAATTTCAAAATGACAATAATTGAGAGATCTTGAAGTATTCTGACAGAGTACATATATAGTTTCGTACCCAGATGTTTCAGGAGAGAATCAGAAAGAAGCATCAACAAAAACTTGGTTTTTCTCTCTTTTTTCTTTCCAGTTTTTTTGTCGTTTGCCCCAGCTCTTCTTGTTTGCCCGTTCTAAGCTTTAGGCTTTCTCACCATCTAATTTCTGGGTATTTTCAGATTAATCTTTTAGGGGAATAACCCCATTTCAGATGACAAATGACTAAGTGATACATCTACTTTGGCCACACATTTGACATATTTACATCCAATGTCATCTGTGGCCATTTACATCCCTTTCTTTCATCATGGTGTTCCAGGCAAACAAGGCAGCCCCAATGGCAGGTTCAACCTGAGGAATCAATCACATTTTTCTCTGAGCAAACTCAAAGATGCAGATAGAAAGTAAAACGGGGAAAACTATTTGAAGAAACATCCCACCTTTGGTCTTATAGGACAAGCCCCTGGATAGGCCTTCAAAATCGAGTCAGTAACTTCTTTCCCAATATCCCATCCATTGTTAGCTTCAAGGACCCCACCAACCATGACAACAGGGAAAGACCCATTTCCATCTGCAATAAATTGACGTGCTTTAAGTTTCAGTTGTTATATGAGAAGTTTGCACTCCATTCTAGTTGAACTGGCAGTTGATTTGAAGAGGAAATCAGAACATTCTGTAAGATCATACATGTAATAATATTCCAGCTCAAGATATAACCCCTTGCTTCACATGTAATCGATGTAAAGATAAATGAATTCTACCTTCCCCGGCCAAATATAGTCGTTGAACCACAGCTTTCACACTTAGAGCCAATTCTTGGACGGCATTCCTCAAGATCTCATCCGCAATTTGATCGCCAGCTTCTGCACAAGATACCACAACAGGAACCAGTGCTGCAATTCTGGCCCAAGATGAATCTGCATAGGTCCACCTAAATTCCAATAAGCAAGAAAATGAAAAAGATGCTGAAACATATTGCTTGAAAATGCACCATCAAACAACCACTTGAAAATGTTGTTTCTTAGACTACATGGAATCGTCATACACCTTATATATAACCTCAAAAGTTTCATCAAACTTTACTGCAAGTAACTTCTCTGCTAAAAAATTTTTGACTCTTGACCGCAGAAAAAGATAAAAGTATAAATAAACGATATCCTTTCATTTACTAAGAATGTCTACCCTATGTAATTATTCCATATTGAAAAATCAAGAAAGTTCTCCTCATGAACACAAATCTCTTTTGAGTTCTATCAGCAAAAACAGCAAGTGACAAACTTACATAGGACTGCATCTCATAATTGCTCAACCAGCAGGTGCAAATGGGATGCAGAACTACAACAGCTAATGAATTGCTCTCTGCATGAATTCATAAATAAGTAGAGCGTAGAGCCCAGAATCCAGTCAACCAGTCTAAATTCTTCATTATTTGACTAGGTAACATACCCTTTATCCATCAAACTAAATAACATGATAAAAGTCTTTTGACTGATTTGAGATAGGAGTAAGGGTTGCAAACATAACCAAAAGAACCAACTAATCTCTGCAACATAAGAATCCTAACATCCTGCAAATTAATTCACTGATTAAGATTACAAAGCACGAAGAAAAACCAAAGCAATCCAACTCAAGTTAACCACCGCTGCCCCAACAAAACACAAACGCACACATGCCTACCCACTAACTCAATTACTTTCTACTTAGCAGCACCAACGTGGAAAATATGCATAGGAGATAAATTGCTATAGAGAGATACCCAATGATTTCATCTGGAGAGGAAAGACCAAGCGACTCCAGAATAAAATTTGTAAGCATTGTCTCCGGACCACGCCCATCATGAGCCTTCATCACTGCTGTCAATGCCAGGGATGCAATTCCATAACCACTGAAAACAGCAACAAATTATCGATCTAATTCACAATGAACCAGAATATATATATATATATACACCATTTAGAACCATAGTCTATGTATAAGATAAAGTATTCTTTCTTTTGCTTCTACCTGCAAAGCACATGTATTTATCACAAATAGATAAATAAAATATAAGTTACGCTGGATGCTGAGTAAGAAGAAGAAGAATATTGATGGTGAAAGCTCAGGGAACAGCGGTTCATATAAGTCTTATGATTAAAAACCTGGCAGGGAAGGGGACACCAATTACAAACTTGACAGCTAATCCATCTTTATGAGCGAAAGGAACCAGCAGCAGCATGTGTACCATAAAAGTTTAAAAATCAGCTTTCTTTTTCCCCCAAAAAATTGTAGCTACAAAGATGTAATATGTAAATATGCTTGCACCTGCCCCCTCACCCTCACCCAAGAAGGGGAGAAAATAAAAAGAAGAAAAAGAAGAAGAAGATAAAGATGATTGCATAAGACCTTCAAAGTTTAAAGCCTGGACTAAGTAATTCTACTTTCACTCAACTTTCCAGCATTTCAAATTTGAGGGACTCAACAATATCATCATTTCGAACCTTTGGCAGGTTTCACTCTTTTGTGGACCACCTTTTGTCAAAATATATTCCTTGTGTATCTACGTATCTGGATACCTGATATAAAGGGTTATCAGGCATGAAGCAGATTATCCCCATCAATGACTAAAAACTTCCATTTTCTGACTACCTTATAAGCAAATCACATTAACAGGATCTCATCCAACAGAAAATACTTAAATAAAAATGATAAAAACACATGCCATTTATCCTTATTAAAGATTTTTCAGAAGAAGAGTATTATCTATCCCAAAGTAACTACATTCTTACGTTACCTGCCCCAGTCACCTAGTACTGGTCCTGCACCAGCAGCACGAGATTCTCTTCCATCTTCAGCAAATCCATAAGCGATGCACCCGGTGCCCGCAATCAGGACACACCCATGAAGTTTCCCCATTGTCCCACTTGCAAGAGCTGGTACAGCATCATTGTGGATGTATATCTCGACATTGCACGGAAATATGTCCCTGTAACACTATCATGTACAATCAATATCAATCTAAAGATCATGAACTCAAACATCCAGAATTAACAAAGAATCATCACACACATGAAATATCTCATATGAATTAATACTGATTGTGATTCTGCAATTTTTGTTATTAGAGTATTGCCATAAGAAGTTTTAACCAAATTTTAATTTACTAAAATTTTTTCGATTTGACACCATAATGCTTCTGCCAACCAGGTTTTGCTATTCCACTACATTCTATAAATCATATTTAGCATTCATAGAATTTAGAAAGTTTTGAAGGAACGTGATGAGAAAAACATACTCAGTGAATACAGGTTCTACTTTGGCTTTTCTCTCCGTCTGCATAAAATAAAAGGTTTACCTCCGTACTGTCCTCATTAGAATCTAAAATCCAAAGGGTCTTTGATTTTAAATTAATTGTCAGACATTCTCACAAAGTTTCTATTTCAAACTCCAGCAATTGAGGAACCTTAAATCACAAAACCGAAGAGGTTATTCTTTACAGTTTCTCAGAATGTATTATTTGAATTTTTCTATACGTCAATGTCCCAGTAAAATAATCTATGAATATACATTTTCCGAACAATATGTGGAGGCAGGAGATGAAGAATCAAATCTCTCATCAGCCAAAGGAAAATGGGATTAGTCAAATTAAACAGAAACACAATACCTCATCCAATTCAGTATCCTCTCCTGATCCGACGGATGGTTCACACCAGAAACCCCTAAGCAGACAGCAAGAACTGCCGAATGATTCTTGCCCGCTCTAGAAAGAGCTTCAGTTATTACTTGTTCAAGTGTTTCTCTGGCTTTATTTTCTGCACAACCCAATTCCAAATAAGATTATAAAACTTATAAAATCAAATCAATAAAGAACCAAGGCATTCTCCTAATCACCTTGCATTATCATTCATATAATCAAAGAACTCTAACTTGCAGAACAAGTTCTCTTGCCGATCTTGCACCAATTAATTTGTAGCCAGTTTTGCATTATTAAATACCTTAAGCAGCTTTACTTCCGCGCATACCAAAAGCAAGGGAAGCAGGAAGGTTTAACGTCACGAAACTTGTGAACTTTTACCACTTAGCATGTCAAGAAATTAGAATGATTGTGAATTTTATCAACAGGCGTGAATTTTATCATCAGGCCTTACAACAAATAAGTCAAGAACGAACAGGGAATGTGAAATTTTATTGTTTCATATTAAGAAACTTGAGGCCTTATAACTTTCATTCTTAGTCACGTCAAGTAACAAGAAACTTGTGGATCTTACGGTTAGACATGTCAAGAAACTGAATGGATTGCTAAATTTCCTTGTCTACTAGCATTTCAAGAACCCAGAGGAGCAATATCAAGAAACTCTGCTGAATGTGAACCTTCGCTACTGAACATGTCAAGAAAGAAGGGGTTTTGAGAATTTCGCTGTTGCACATGTCAAGAAAGAAGGGATATCATGGCAAGAACTCTAATACCTCCGACGCTGTTGTGGTTGGAGCAGCCGGCGACGGCGCGTCCGAGAATGGGGAGCGGATCGGGCAATCGGCGGTGGTCAGAGAAAGGGAGAAGCGGCAAACAAACGCATACAGTGGAAGTGGTGCCGCCGTCCACCCCCAATATCACTCCTTCGTCCCCAATACAGCAGTCATCGGGCGCAGACCCCATCGTTCTGTCAATCTGTGACTTTGTCCGTGAAGGGCAATTCTATTCTATCCAAAAAAATACAGCTTCTTATGTTATTGCGTTGTCTTATTTTTCAGTATTTAGAGGGGCAGCGCGTCAACTTAAACGGAATACAAAGAAATGGACATAATTATGTTTTCTTGAAATAATATTATATGGAAGAAAAATATAATTAAATATATATTTTTATTTAATTATTAAAAAATTATTTTATTTAATTTTTATTTTAAAATTTTAATAAAAAAATATTAATTTAATTATTATAATAAAAAAATATCTCCTCAAAATATAAATAAATATATTAAAAAATAATTTTTCAATTTTTCAATAATTCATTCTCCCAAAAACACATAATATAATTAAACAAAAAACATAACCAAATATTCCCTATGTTTCTCTCTTATAATTATGTATACTTACATCATTCTTTTTCCTTATTGCATATTTTTATAAATTATTTTAATCTTCTAAATAATTCTTTTCTATTGTGTAATTTATCATAATTTAGTGATATCATAATTAAAGCTTTAATAAATTTAATTTCAAATTATCCTCATACACAATAAAAAAAGACAATAATTTAAAAATAAATGATTGAAGAGAACAGTCGTACTGACAACTCTGAAAAAATAACTGAAAGAAAGGGCAGTAAAAAATGATATGAGAAAATGCTCTTAGAGATTTAGAGAGAAATAGATAGTATAATAATTGCATAATGTAGATAGAAAAAACTATATTTATCTTTTTAAAAATATATTTTTTAAATATTTTTATATTTTTATTAAATTTTTTAACGGACAAATTTGTTATTTGATAAATTTCATCAACTTCGTCAATTTTTTATGGTGAGGGGTATTTATAATTTTAACATTAAGGCGGGAGGTTAATAATATAGACTGGATAATTTGGTACCCACGAGTAATCAAATGATGGGTAATAACGGGTTAGATAAATTTATTCATTTTTTATTGAGTACAAGGTAGGGGACCCGTTACTCGTCCTCACGGATAATAGGTAACTCGTGGCTATCCTAACTTTTTTTTAAAATATTTAAAAATAAATTAATGTTCAATTTGTAACTTACATGATATTATTCAAATATTAAATAAATAAAACTTCAAAAAAAACCTGCAAATTTCAAACATTAAATTGGACAAATACTTAAAGTATATTAATAATATTATAGTTTAAAACTTACATCTTAAGTATTTAAAATCTACCAAATTTTAAAAACATTACATTCAAAAATTCAAACTTAAATTCCATTATATGCCAAAAGTTTTTGAATTGAAAATATAAATATCAATCAAATATTGTTGTTTTGTAGAAGAAAATGTTGCATTCATGGGAATAAATATTTATATGTAAATATACATTATATATAAAAAAAATTATAAATACGGGTTATCCACGAATACCTGTGGGTCGAGCCAAAAAGCGACAGGCAAATTGGGTAAGGATAAAATTATCCGTAAATTTTTAGGTTAGAAAAATAAGACTCGTTGCCTATATTTTTTTGAATATCCACGGGTATAGGTTAAAAATTGCGAGGTTTAGATTAATATATATCTATAATAATAATAATAATGAGGGATGAGACTGTAATTATTCAAAAAATAAATAATTGCAGAGAAGGAGCTGAAGAGGATTAACGGACTTCGCTTGACCCGAGAAATATGCCGTCCTTGTAATTGGTTGACTTTTGCTTTATTTTTTTTATTTTTTGTGTATGTCTGTTTTTATATAAATTAACCCTAAATTAGGGTATTACTGCCAATTTGTTTTGATGAATAAATGATAATCTATCAGGGTTAGTTTGGTTGGGATGATAAGATGGGATACAATATTTTTTATTTTATCTTATTATTTATTTAGTTGGAGTGACAATAAATATTCGAACCCGTATGAATACTAAAAATTCATGTTTATATGTACAATTTTTATGATAAATTAACCTGGCACTCTATGTATTTATTATCATACCAGTCAAAGTGCCAAACTATATTACAATAATTAAAAATTACACA